>WWPM01004985.1:0-11836 GCA_023279145.1 Glomeris maerens | reverse complement strand
AATTCTCTACAACCCCAGCAACAATTCACCAAGTTCAACGTTTCTCATTTGGGAGTCCTTCCTTGTAAGACATTTTTCAACCTTGACGCTCATTGGATGTTTCACACATTGTGCGACGTTGACGGGGGCGGGGCCCCGGCCCCACTGTCTTCTTAATAGTTGGGGGCGGTATAATATTGTATTATTTTGTCAAAACCTGGGGACAAATGTTTGAAATATTAAAATGAAACACATGAAGTAACGAGATAAATAGTCAGCAAACATACCATGCATGTTCATTAAAATCTCACACGGGGCAAATTTTTGATTTGCTACCATTTGACATCACAAGCTTAGAATTTTGCTTGTCAAATGTTGAAATGTGTGTAGGTACCTAGGGGCCGTCCATAAATGACGTCACGCGATTTGGACAGATTTTGGACTCCCCCCCTCCCCCTCGTCACATTTCGTCACAAAATGTCTGACCCCCCTCAAATATGACGTCACAAACCGCTTCCCCCCCCCCCCCAAAAATATAGTTTTTGAATGGAACATTTACATTTATTTCAATGGAACATATAGCCATTTAATCAAATAGAGCATACAGTAAAAGCTCGCTAATCCTGACTGGCAAAATAATTAAAAAACATAATTAAAAAAATTGCAAGCACATTAATGATTATTTTACTCCCACTGTGTAAAATAACTATTTCCCTTGTTAAATGTTTTAAATACAGTACGTACACATAAAATATAAATGTCTATTATACAGTTTATTGGTTGCTTTTAGCACATGTAAAACATTAATAATTTTTTTCCCGGTTAAAAATATGTACATGTAATTCGGCTAATCCGGACTTTCGTTAATCTGGACGACCTCCGGTCCCACCAAGTCCGGATTAGCGAGCTTTTACTGTATAGCCATTTATTTAAATAGAAAATAGCCATTTATTAAAATAAAACAGCCATTTATTCAAATAAAACATAGCCATTTATTCTCCATTATTCCATGGGAAAAAAATGCTCCTTCATGGAATAAATAGGGATAGCATGGGTCTCTGCATCCTGTGAAATACATATTCCATTCAGATCAAGCTCTTCCTCGTCTAACCAATCTGCACTCTCCCTCCATTTTCTTGGTTTGCGATTATGACCATTATGTGACGTCATATTTCTGAAACCCCCCCCTCCCCCGTCGTCACACATCGTCACAAATGTTTGAACCCCCTCCCCCCCTTTAGTGCGTGACGTCATTTATGGACGGTCCCCTACTAAATTGTGAAATAACGTAAGCGTATACAGTAAATATAAATTAAATAATTTTAAAATTATACATTATAGAAATGGAATATATGTATAAGTAAACTACTCTCTAACTAATTTTAATGTGCTAAATACGATTTGGGTATCAATTCAGGGAAAAAAAGAACAGCCAAATTTCTTACCTTCAATATGGTTGAAATCAGTTATGGTTTTGATGGTCGTGTGATCGAAGCGAAAGACCGTAATTTGTCATAGTTCACTAGCCAATCAGTGTGCTGCGCTGCGGTCCACATAATCCCACCATAAATTCAGATTCCTCAAGTTTATTTTCTTGGAACACAGCTGCTCACATCTCATTATCAAAACAATAGAAGGAATCATTAGATTTAATTGTGCTTATTTCAACGGATTAATAAATTCCTGCGTTGTCCATTATGCGTCTCATAGGATTTGCATTGAATATATCCTGACTACATATGAATACTCTTTTACAAAATTGAAAATTGCAAATCTCAACATTTATTAATATTTTATTAGGAAATCTAATGAATTTTTTGCTCGGCATTTATTTTTTCGAAGAATGCATTGTTTCCCTACTATTACTACAATGCATGTCATAATTTGCAGTTTTTTTTATATTTTCAGGCTCTAAATGTAATAATTGCAGTTTGCAGATTTAATGTTTTCCGAAAATAAGGATAGTTATTTTTTAAATGAGGTGCGGCAAAATCAAAATATTAGCAGAAAATCTTAAAAGGGTTTTCATTTGTTAATGGAAATATAATTAAGATACTCGGAAAAGCCTCAAACAAATTACTTAATTATAACCTTAATGATCACTGGCATTTCTTTTAACAAAGAACAATGTCAAGGCAAATTTTAAGAACATGAAAATGCTAAAGTAACAATTCAATCGACCAAATAATACAAAAATAGTATTAAAATTACTCGGTAAGAAATACGAAAATAACAAAGATAACACCGCTTTAAATTTGCAATTTAATACAGTAACATCTTGGGAATTGAATACAATTGAATATTGGGTACACACTTTGCATTTCAAAAACGATTTATAATACGGTTTCACACACGTCGTGCATAATAACACGGGATTAATTAATTATTACTTTCATTATCACGCAAAACAGCATATTAGCACGGTTCGCTTGTTGCTCTTTAAACGAGTGGGTTTGGACATTTCATTTATTAGCCGTTTCCGTTTCATTGCCTCTTCAAATATTTCCTTTACAAGTAAGGGTTACTTAGTGGAAAAACGCTGAGCTTGGAAAATCGTTGCTAGCTTGTAGAGAATTTAATTCTGATTCCAACGATGTGTATAACTGGTCCGACAAACTTCGCGAACCGAAGATACGAACCTCCAAAATTGCTGAATAATAACGGAAATCGATACCACAAAATTTCCATCGATACATCGAAAATACAGAAAATACGGTGAAATTCGTTCCGAAGATTCCTATTGGCTGATGGGCGTTGGCCTGGTAGGCGTGTCTTGCGTGCGAGTCTGTGTGCCTTGATGCACAAGACTTGGCCTCTCCCATCAGCCAATAGGAATCTTCGGAACGAATTTCATTGTATTTTCTGTATTTTCGATGTATCGATGGAAATTTGGTGGTATCGTTTAGATAATTCTTTAACTATTTTGGAGGTTCGTAACTTCGGTTCGCGAAGTTTGTCGGACAAGTTATACACATCGTTGGAATCAGAATTAAATTCTCTACAAGCTAGCAACGATTTTCCAAGATCTGCGTTTTTCCACTAAGTGACCCTTACTTGTTAGTGTAATTCGGTTGAGATCACTTTATACTTAGCCCAATCATTTCATTCGCATGCCACCGATTAGGAATATAGTATCCTTTATCAAATCATCCGGTTGTAAATTATATATTTTGTGCGCACTATATGCATCTCGGCTGAAAGAGGTCTTAACGTACGCGATTTTTAGATGTTGAAAGCACGTACATAATACACACGCAATCTCTTAGCGTTGGTAAACGACGTAGCAAACCGTGCGATGTTCCATAACACTACGTCGTCGAACAACTCGTTGCGATTTTTAACCCACGTGTCGGGCACCTCTCTATAATTATTAAAAGCGTAACAGGACCATTGGTTGACGCCTGAAGGAAAGGTATCTTTTTTAATTCGGTACGTGAACACCTTTGCCAAAGTACCGAATCTCTCGTCTTGTTTCACCGAACACCGAGCCGCTATCGTGTTGTCGGCGTAATACGAGGTTGGCGGCGCGATATTCGGGTCCTCGGTCGCTTTAACGGTGAAACACACTAACATCTGGGATCCAAATCGCGAGTGATGGATATCTTGCGCTCTTACCATTTTAAAAGATTCCTCCGCTTCTCCCATACGTATGGAAATTTGATTGAACAAATGACTGTTTAACGCAAATGGCCCAACAAACGTAGCATTGTCTAGCTTTATACCACTTCCTTGTGGAAATTCCACATGCTCATGTCTTATGGCGACAGCTGGCGCGTACCCTAATAAGTTAGCTGTCGGGTGTCCCCCAATGAAGCCTTTTCCGTCCATGGGCCTGATAGTATCGGGTACTTGCCAATGGCCGGCTAAATCTGGGTTTAATCCGGCGGCTATGTCGGCATAAATCCGCGCAACGGCAACTCCCGGCATAGGTATAGACTCGTAAACGTTATGCGTTTTGTCGGTAATCCTACCGGCCCATCCGGCCGACGGACCGTGTTTATCAGCAGTCGGTTGTACGGCCAAGTTCACTAAGTATTCAACCCCGGTTGAATCGATTAGATCACCAATGCCGCTAAGGTACTGCGCAATCGGTTCAGGTATATAGCTCGACGATATGATGCTCAAAAGTTGTCTCTCATCATATGTCACGTGTCCGTGATGTTTTCTAATCACAGCAATGCGTGCCCATAAGAGGTGTGGCCTCTCCCATCAGCCAATAGGAATCTTCGGAACGAATTTCACTGTATTTTCGATGTATCGATGGAAATTTTGCGGTATCGTTTGGACAATTCTTTAACTATTTTGGAGGTTCGTACCTTAATTCGGTTCTCGAAGTTTCTCGGACAAGTTATATACACTGTTGGAATCACAATAAAATTCTCTACAAACCAGCAAAGATATATGAAGGCTTTCGTCATAATCTATTCATTTGAAATTTATCATTTTTTTTGGAAGTGGATGTTAATACAATATCTCTGGTTCCAATAGCTGTATAGTCTGCCCTCCCCATGCACCCCTCTATATCACACTCGAACCTCTGTAATCCGGATCCCCTCCATATTCCGGACAAATTCTATTGGCCGAGACTTGCTCCTATTGATTATCACAGATTATAATCCGGTCCCTCCATAACCCGCACATCGGATGAAATTCGCAACCCTAACAAAAAAAAATTTGAAGCTGTCGCAGGTCTGCAATCAAACTGTGAATGTTTTACTTGCAGCTTTATTGCATACTTGCATGCATGTGACAGCCAACAATTTTTGTTAGGGAATAAGCCAGTAACATACTCATAGCACCTCCATAATCTGGCCAACGCCTTAGGAAACTTTTTATGTAGGGAAAAATCTGCGGCCCGTCAAACCATAATGACAGTATTTTCAGACTTTGGAAATGGTGCATGAAGATTATGTCCACTCAGGTTGTAATAATGTTATAGTGCACAAATATGGTTCATCCGGGTAATTAAATCGTACCTATCCGGATTACAGAGCGATTTCTGCAATCCGGATCCCTCTGTAACCCGGACAAAAAGTCTGGCCCGATAAGCGTTCAGATTATAGATGTTCGAGTGTATACCGCAAAATATCCATTTGTTGGGAGAAGAAAATGTTATTGTCATCCGGCAAAACTATTCGGCTTTTCCCCATACCCTAAGTTAACTTTTGTAATTTAGGAAAGTTTTAAATAAAACTAGAATTTATACGCAAAATTTACCAAGTTTATCTAAATCTCTTATGAATTTCTCTCTGCTTACATGAATCATGCATGAACCTTGCCAATTTACGATGGCATGCGGTCACAAGAATTTGTAATACTGTAATTGTAAAAAAAGGTTTTCCAGTATTTACTCAAAGAGATTAAAATCTAATTCTAAAAATGCTATTTTTTTTAATTTAACCCAATTTTTCCTTACAAATTTTGAAACTAAATGACGCCAGAATGTTAAGCTATACCATTATTACTGAAACATACTTTGTACAAAAACCACTATATATGAAATTGTATGAAGTTGTAGATGTCAAGATGGCGGACACTTGTGCATGACCAGAACTTGCCTTGAATTGATGCCCTTGTTGTTCCTTCAGCAATTAGGCAGCTGGACTGAAATGAGATCTGCAATTTCCGATTTTTAAGTTGCACATCTAACTGATATTTTCGTAGCTACTTACATTTTTCCTTTTTTTTAAATTCGTCTATAACAGTCTAGAAGAAAAATTTATCCCCTCAAACAAAAGGTATATGTTGCATGGCCCTACAGACTGTTTACTGCAATTGTCGTCTTAAGACTTCCAAAGGGGGGGGGACCTAACAACTGGGACTCTACTTATGATTGGCTAGCAATTTCAGGGTCCCTTGCAATGGCAGAATGTGTTTTCAATGGACACCTCCCTCATCCTCATCCCCCAATGGATGTTGTTCCTTATATTGGGACCTTCAACACCGAAAATAGCCTTCTATATCAGTTCCCTGAACATGTTTGTGAAAGCGGCAGAAAGGGCACATGGGTTTATTTTAAATTTGTCAGAATAAAAACATAACAAGTTTTCTGGATTAGTAAAAAGAAGACTAAATTTAGAGGAAGAAGTATCTATGTAATTACAACAAATTTTCAATCTGTATTCATAAATATATTACTCATAGCTATATTCATTTATTATATAAAACCTTCAAAGCAGAGTCCTAACTATCACAAATATCAATTTCCAAGTGTTTGCTACGTAAACTCTGATATATTTTACCAATCTTTTGAAATTAATTTCCTGATTTTACTAATTTAATTTAAATGGGCACTACTTAATCTTAGATAGGGGAGACCGGGGCGAGTCGATGCATTTATTTTATTATACCAAATTGAAGAATTCGGTCAAAATTTAAGATATCGCTATTTATTGCCTTTAACAGTACATAACTTTTAGGTCATTTTCATATGATGTGTTTGAATTTTAAAAGTTTTAGTTAAGCTAAAAAAAAAATTTTTACAGACATCAACACGACCTGTCCTTGGGGCAGGGGTTTTACACCTGTATTTCCTCATTGTTCCAGGGGATGGGGGAACAAACAAACAAGAACAACATCATGAACATTGTTACTATTATTTATTGTTATTTATATAGTTGTATTTATTATTATAGGGCAATTCCATGTCAACGTAACACAAATGAGTAAAATTTTTTTTTTTTAAACCCTAAGTGTGATACGCCATTTGATAGCTAATTCCCTCAGTTTCGTGGATCTTGGTATTAAATGTTTATATGAACCATGTATGAACCATCGGCGAATTATAGTTACCTAGCAAACTAGATAACATCTGTGATGATTTTTGCGCATGAATACATTTGTGCGTCAACAACAACTTTACATTTTAATATCTCGGATAATCGTATTATAAGTTGCTAGATATTAATTCCTAGTGAAAACTTGGATTGTTATAGAGAGTTACAATTTTTTTTTGTAGGTTTTCATCCGTGAAGCATAGTACTCAGGAACGGCGAAAATGCTCCGGAATATGTCCGTGGGTGGAAAGTGTGATTTCGGGCATCGGAAAACTTGACGGTACTCAGCAAAATTTTTCCCCTAGCGGAAGTTTCGCCACGACCTGCATTCCGGCTATATTTGAGCCTGGAATGAAAACATTATTTCCAGCGGCGAAATTAAGATTTGCACCCCGTTCAATTTCCAACGCCCTGAAATTCCGTGCAAGCTTAATTTCCATCCTGATTTCCGTTCCGCCGGACCTGAGTACTATGCTTTAGTTTGAAAGAAAATAAACATTTAACACAAGCATCCGAAAAATATGCACAATTCGCGTGCGTCAACAACGCTTTATATTGATGCATATTTTGACTAATATATTCGGTTTTGTGAATAAAGACAATTTTTATCTGAAAGTACACAGTCTTGCCAACAGGTACATAAAAAAAAATTATAAATAGAATCAGAAGAACCTTGAAAAAATAGCGTTTCAAAGTCAAAAATTTCTTCAAATGTGTGCGTCAACAACATGGAATTGCCCTATATTATTATTAAATTTATTTATTATTTACTAAAATTATTATTCATTTCCGGAGTTGATTATTTCTTTTTCAAATACTAGTTATGCTGGAGCGAGTTGGTGCACTGCGCAATATGAGGAAGATGAAAATTACTTAACAAACCCAAAAAGAGATATTTCTTTCCATTTTAACAAAAGTTAGCCACAAAGCGACGAAAGCATACGAGATTGTAGTAACATTGAAGGCTAATCTGAAAGTGGAAGCCCGGCAATATTTGTTTTCTCCACTGTTGAGTAACTGGCACTGCATCAACCCGCCCTGTTCTCCCCTAATGATTAACTCAAAATTAATTTATTAATAAAACATGGAATGTGGGAAAATATTTGAATATAAATGAACGAAACGCAGTAATATTCCAGATTCAGGAAAATAGGAATTACAAACTTTAATTAATTAATAACCGGTCATTTTATTTCCAAAACTAAAAATTATAAATTGAATAATTAACCGAACAAATCGAGTAAATATTTAAATTACGAATACAAATTTCCAAAATTTAAGATTTTGCCCTCCAATAAAATTTGTTGGCATTCTGGATCCACTGTAACTGCGCACAAAATCTTTGGCTTTGGAAAAAGTAACATGTCTAACAAGATTATGGTTTGTCTTTGTAATTACAGCATGTTTCACTATACTGCCTTTTCAAAAAGGAAAAATTCGAAGGCCAAATAACAGAAAGTAATATTAGTGTTTCGAAATGTAAATTGTTTAATTATTTGGTAAGAATACGAAAATAGAATTGAGATGTAATGTAATGCTTAGTTTATTTGAATTGAAATTTATTCAACTGTAATTCTGCGCAATTCCATGTCAACATTTCGCATTAATGAACATATAGCAATCCATCGACGGAGTACAAAGATAACGCTACTTTGAATCGCAATTTAATACAATAGCATCTTGGAATTGAAAACAATTGAATATTAGGTACACACTTTGCATTTCAAAAACGATTTATAATACTGTTTCACAAATGTAGCGCAAAACATGGGCTTAATTATTACTTTCATTATAACGCAAAACAGCATATAATTAGCACGTTTCACTTGAACGAGTCTTATTCCAACTACTCGTTTTTGTTTTTACACTATTCCCTAACGGAAATACCAAAATATTCACCCGCGTTGATGAACATAATCGAGATTGTTTACTAATGCGATAATTTTGAACGACGTAAGGCACTATGGAATGCACAACTGGAATTATCCATACACAGTGTCATTGGAATTCTGGTTATGTTTGAAATATCTTTTGGACATTTTGTTATATCCAATCTCACGACCTTTTCAGTGCGTGTCAATGTGAGGATATGTTCGTTAACGGAAATCCAATGACACTGTCTATTTTAAGAATGTACAGTGGTACCTCGAGATACGAGTTTAATTCGTTCCGTAACCTTGCTCGTGTGTCAATTTGCTCGTATCTCAAAGCGAAATTGCAAAATTTCGCTCTCTCGACTGATCGTATCTCAAATAACTCGTATGTTAGGGCACTCGTATCTCGAGGTACCACTGTAGTATCCTTTATCAAATCATCTGGTCGTAAAATCTCTTGTGTACACATGCATCTCGGTTGAATGAGGTCTCTATGTCTACGATTTCTGGACGCTGCTGGCAGCACGTACATAACGCACACGTAATCTGTTAGCACTTGTAAACGACGTACCAAACCGTGCGCTGTTCCACAACACTACATTATCGAACAATTCGTTGCGATTTTTAACCCATGTTCTGGGCACTTCTCTATAATTATTGAAATCAAAACAGCACCATTGGTTGACGCCTGCAGGAAAGGTATCTTTTTTAATTCGGTACGTAAACACCTTTGCCAAAGTACCGAATCTGTCGTCTTGTTTCACCGAACACCGAGCCGATATCGTGTTGTCAGCGTAATACGAGGTTGGTGGCGCGATATTCGGGTCCTCAGTCGCTCTAACGGTGAAACACACCAACATCTGAGATCCGAATCGCGAAGCGTAGACAGATGCTACATTTACTACTTTAAAGGATTGCTCTGTTAGCTGAAATCTGAGCAATCTGTAAACTCGATAAAATAAATTCGTAGACAATGCAAATGGCCCAACAAACTTAGCGTAGGCTGGCTTGATACATTCCTGTAAAAACTTCACATGCTTCTTACTTAAGGCAACAGCTGGCCCATATCCTAATAAGTTAGCAGTCGGGTTTCCCCCAACGAAGCCTTTTTCGTCCACGGGCCTGATAGTATCGGGTAATTGCCAATGGCCGGCTAAATCTGGGTTTAACCCGGCGGCTAAGTCAGCATAAATCCGTGCAACGGCAACTCCCGGCATCGCTATAGACTCGTAAACGTTATGCGTTCTGTCGGTAATCCTGCCGGCCCAACCGCCCGACGGACCATGTTTATCAGCAGTCGGTTGTACGGCTAAGTTCACTAAGTATTCAACTCCAGTTGAATCAATTATATCACCAATGCCATTAAGGTACTGCGCAATCGGTTCAGGTAATAAATAAACAACATACGAGACGAATCCAAAAAATTCTCTCTCATCATAGGTCATACTTTTGTGATGTTTTCTAAGCGTAGTTATGCGGCCCCATAAGTGCATAATAATGTAGTAAGAAAACGCACTCAAAGGCAAATTCTGTGCTATATGATAACTCACACCGCATAACTGTGCATAAACCTCGTCGATGAGGGGCATAAGGCCCGCGAAGCTCACGTTAAATTCGAGAGGTGCGCGTAACTGTGTATAGCCTGGGTCCAATTCATTTTCCAGCCCATTTAGATCTAAAGGATCTTTTGTAATCTCGGAATCGTTTTCTGGGGGTTGGTGAACGCCGGACATTTCGGGTTTGGTGTTCTCGTTCCGACGGCAACAAATGCGGCTGAACGACAAAATTACCCAGTGAATTAGTTGCTTTGTTATTGCTTTCATCGGAATCTTTTATAGGACCTAATTACCTTCTTATTGCCAATTGCTTCGCCTTTGCAATACCAAGAGTTCTTTCCTGTAATAATTCATTTTCTTAGTGAATTCCACAAAAAACTCAAGGAAAGGTTTGAATAATGTGTAAAGGTGAATTTCATTTAGGACAATTTTGATAGTAAACCTAGAAATGTAGGAATGTTCGGCAAGATTAATTAAGAATTTTAGAAATTTAGGAAAATAGCAAAGTTATGAAATTATGTCAGAAAAATCGGGTAAATTTCAGGTTACACTAATCCTGCCAAATTGTACAATGGCATGAGGTCAAAAGAATTATTGGTAATAATTGCATAGAAATGTTTTCTAGTATTTTCTCAATGCTATTTTTTAAATTTTCACCAATTTTTGAATTTTATCTTACAAATTTTAAGACAAAATGAAACGCAATATATTTAAGCTGCTCAATTATTACTGAAACAAACTTTCTACAAAACCCACAAACATAAATGAAACTTCGTTTTTTATAACCAAACAACTTGTAGTTGTAGATTGGTCCAAGGTTGTAGATGCCAAGATGGCGGATATACTCGACCACGTGGTGCATGACCAGAACTTGCCTCGAATTGAGCCCCTTGTTGTTCCTTCTACAATTACGCAGCTGGAGTGAAATGTAATCTGAAATTCTCTGTTTGTAAGATACACATCTAACTTATATTTTCGTAGCTACTTACATTTTCCCTGTGTTTAAATTCGTCTAGAACAGTCTAGAAGACACTCTATCCCCTCAAACAAAAGCAATGGTGACCCAAGCAAACTTTTACTAAAAGTATGGTTTTTAGAACTTCCAAGGTGGGACCTAACAACTGGGACTCTACTTCTGATTGGCTACAAGTTCAGGGTTTCTTCCAATGGGAGAATGTTGTGTCTTTGGACACCTCGATCCCTCTTGCTCATTGGGACCTTGAACTAGAAAATGGTCACCGTCTAGGTCAACACCAAAAATATCAGTTCCCTGAACATGTTTGTGAAAGCAGCAGAATAGGGCACATGGGTTAAATTTGTCAGAAGAAAAACATTACATGTTTTATATAAATTAGTAAAAAAAAACTATTTTTTTTAGAGGAAGAAGTCTCAATGTAATTACAACAAATTATGAACATATTTAGAAAAAAAACTAGTAAAGTTCAATTCAATATTCGAACAATAGTCGCCCTCGAACAATGCTCGCCCTCGATTAATACACCGCAGCAAAACCAGGAAGTTTGCAATAATAACCGCCCTCAAATTGCACCAGCGGGTAAAATTTGAGATATATTTGGTGTAAATTACACCCGTTACATAATGGCAAAAAGGATGGAAGGAAGTACCAATCCTATATAAAAGTGTTTGTACT
>WWPM01004978.1:0-15051 GCA_023279145.1 Glomeris maerens | reverse complement strand
CATGCCGAAGGCGTGCGCGTCAATCGTCTTGTGAGGCGCGGGTCTGGTGGGCTCTGCTTCGTGCTTGTCGTTCTGGCGTATGGCATGGCAGAGTCGGGCTTAGTGAATTCAGGAGTCCGCATCGTGATCGATCCGGACGGTTACCGACCCAATGTCGGCATTGTATTGATGCACCCCGACGGACGCCTGTTCTGGGCGCGACGAGTGCATCGTGATGGCTGGCAGTTCCCGCAGGGCGGGATGAACAGTGACGAGACGCCGCTGGAGGCCATGTATCGCGAACTGCGCGAGGAAACCGGCTTGCTTCCCGAGCACGTCGAAGTCTTGGGGGCCACCCCCGGCTGGTTGCGCTACCGGTTACCGCAGCGGGCAATTCGCCGTCACGACCGCCTGGTCTGCATCGGGCAGAAGCAGGTCTGGTTCCTGTTGCGGTTGACGGGACAGGAGGCGGACCTGCGCCTGGATCTGACCGACAAGCCCGAATTCGATAACTGGCGCTGGGTCGATTTCTGGTATCCGGTGGAGCATGTGGTGATGTTCAAGCGTGGGGTCTACGCGCGTGCGCTCAACCACTTGGCTCCCGTCGCCCGTCAGGCAGCCGGTTCCCAGGCGGTACCGGTGTCGGCGGTCCATTGCCATGACCCCGGCCCACGGTCCCGCAACCGGCAGAAACCGCGTTGGAGCGGCCCCGGTGGGGCCGAGCCGGGTCGGGGCTCGCGTTAATGACAATCGTTGCCCGAATTAATTGACAATCATTCTCGTTTGTGGCGGAATCAGCCTTGCAGCCGATCCGGCTGCCAGCTCAAGCCCGCCGCCGTGTACGTCTGCATATGCAATGGGGTAACCGATCACGATATTCGTCAGGCCGTCGCCGCGGGTTGCAGTAGCGTGACCGAACTGACCATGCGTACCGGTGCCGGTGCCAATTGCGGTGGTTGCCTGGATATGGCCGCCTCGATACTCGATGCCGCCCGCGCCGTTCGTGAACTGCCGTTCGCAGTGATGCCGCAGGCTGCCTGACCCAGCAGCATCGTGGGCGGGCCTCCGCCCCCCCCAATCGTCATTGATTCCTGCTCGCGTATGCACTCGATTCGCGTTCCGTCATGTCTTGTCCCAATGCAGTAGAGTCCGGCAGCCATTGCTACCTTAAGGAGTTGCACCATGAAGGGAGATGCCAAGGTCATCGAGTACCTCAACAAGGCGCTCTACAACGAATTGACCGCGATCAATCAGTACTTCCTGCACGCCAAGATGCTGAAGAACTGGGGCCTGAAGGAGCTCGCCGATCACGAGCATCACGAGTCGATCGACGAGATGAAGCACGCCGACAAGCTGTCTGAGCGCATCCTCTTCCTCGACGGCCTGCCCAACTTCCAGGCATTTGGCAAGCTGCGCATCGGCGAGAACCCACGCGAAGTGTTGTCCTGCGATCTGGCGCTTGAACTTGAAGCCCTACCGACCCTGCGCGAGGCCATCAAATACTGTGAAACAGTGGGTGACTATGTCAGCCGCGAGCTGTTCGCCGACATCCTCGACTCCGAGGAAGGGCATATCGACTGGATCGAGACCCAGTTGTCGCTGATCGAGCGCCTGGGTGAGCAGAACTACCTGCTGACCAAGATTGAAGAGTGAAGTGGCGGTACGCGCCGCGTCCCTTTCAACGCAAAACGCCGCCCGATATTTCCGGCGGCGTTTTGCGCTGTGAGATGGATTTGAGACATGCCCTATGTCGGCCGGTCACGGTGTCCGGTAGTTTTCCCGGATGCAATTTTCACACTGGCCCTGGCCGTGGCGCGCGACGGAACAGCGTCCGCCACACCCACCACAGCAGCAGTGCCAGCACCACGCTGATCAGCACGGCCAGCGACAGGGCGAGCCATGGGTGGGCAAACACCAGTGCCAGCCCGCCAACGGTGGCAACGTCCTCGGTGATGGAGGCGGTCCAGTTGCTGGCCGGCTCCGGCGAAGTGTTAAGCAGGGCGCGCGAGCCGGCCTTGAGCGCATGGCTGGTCAGCGCGACTCCCGCCCCCGCCGCCAGTGCGCCGGCACCGAGGTGGCCGTCGGGGGAGAGCGTCGCTGCCGCCAGGAAGGCGCCAGCCGGTACGCGCAACAGGGTATGCAGCAGATCCCAGCCCGAATCGACGCCAGGGATCTTGTCGGCGAAGAACTCCGCCACCGCCAGTACGCCCGATACTCCCATTACCCACGGCGAGGCGGTGACATCCAGCGCCTGAGGCAGATCGAGCCAGCCGAAAAAGCCCGCCAGGCCCACTCCGAACACAGTCAGATAGACTCGGATGCCGGCAAGCCAAGCCAGCACTACGCCAATTGCAAACAAGTGCGCATCCGTCACTGCTTGTACCTCGTTAAACTGGGGTCTGAGTATAGAGGCAGGGGGTCGGATGGCGCAGGTCACCGGCACGCATACCGATGAACAAACCGCCACGTAAGGCGCCGCCGCCGCGCTTCACCGTTGTCCAGCAGCGCCCGAACCGTCAACCGCTGATTATCGCCGTGCTGGCATTGGCGTGGTTGGCCTCGCTGGCCGCTGTCTGGTTTGGTGCCCAGTACCGCGCCGCGCCGCAATTGCCGGAATTGACCGCACAGCTCGATACCACCCATTCGCAGCTCAGCCACTGGCGTGCCAAGGCCGAGGCGCTGGAGCAGCGCGAAGCGACCCTGGCGCGTTCGGATCAAATCAGCCGCGTCGCCAACAAGCAGGTGCAAAGTGAGTTGGCCGAGCGCGAAGAGGAAATTTCGGACTTGCGCTCCAATATCGCCTTCTACGAGCGGTTGGTTGGTGCCACGGGTCAGGCCAAGGGTTTGAGCGTGCATTCGGTGCAGTTCTCGCCCGAGACCGGCGGTACTTGGCGTTACCAGGTCGTGCTGACGCAGAATCTCAACAAGGGCGCGATCAGCCGCGGTAAATTGCGCTTCAACGTCGAAGGCGTGCGCGACGGCAAGCTCACCTCGATTGGCTGGAACGAACTGCACCAGCGCAAAGACTGGCCGGCGCAGGATTACTCGTTCCGCTACTTCCAGCAGATCGATGGCAGCATCATGCTGCCTGCCGGGTTTACCCCGCAGCGGGTGCGGGTCTCGCTGCAGGGCGGCGATGCCGTCATCGAACAAAGCCTGGCCTGGAGCCAGGGCGCCATCGCCAGTCTCTGAACCATCCCCCATTTGGCAGCAACGGTCCGCAAGTTGCGGGCACCAACAACCGGAAGCACTAACTGATGTTTAAGAACAAGACGGCCGCGCACGGTGGCCAGGTTGAAACCCTGATCGGGCCGCAGGTGGTGGTTCGCGGCGACCTGCTTTTCAGCGGCGGGTTGTATGTGGAAGGCCGCATCATCGGCAAGGTGATCGCGCATGATGGGCAGAAGGCAACGCTGACGCTGGCTGAGCAGGGCTGCATCGAAGGTGAGATTCGTGCGCCGGTGGTGGTGATCAACGGCCAGCTCAGCGGCGATGTGTACGCCAGTGAACGTGTCGAGTTGGCGGCCAAGGCGCGCGTCCAGGGCAATGTCCATTATCAGGTGGTGGAGATGTTGGCCGGCGCGGTACTGACCGGCCGCCTGATCCATGCCGAGGATCAGGCCCAGGTCCATGCCCTGGCCGAAGGTCATCTGGACTCCCGCGCTGCTTTGGGCTGACCGCTGGGAGCGGTAGGCTGGTGCCGGCGCGTTCCCGTGGTGACCGGCATGATCCGACCCGTTACTCCCCCCCCGACCACCGCACCCCGCGCAGCGGTTAAGGCGCCGGTGCGGCCGGTCATGCAGTTACACCCGCGCTGGGTAGCGATTGCCATCCTGGCCCTTTTCCTGGCCCTTGGATTGGGTGGCTGGGGGCTGTGGCAGGCGCGTTCACCCAATCCGGGTGATTCGCTCATCCTGCTGGAAGGCTGCCAGCGTGCAGCGCGTAGCCAGCAGACACAGATCGACCAGTTGCAGCAGCGGGTGGCGACCCTGGCCCGTTCCGACCAGATCAGCCGAGAGGCCAACCGCGACCTGCAGAGCACCCTGGCGGAGCGTGACGAGGAGGTTGCCGCGTTGCGCGCCGGCGTCGCCTTTTACGAACGCCTCGTCGGCAGCACCGCGCAGCGTCGCGGCTTGGCGGTGCACGCGCTGCGTTTGCAGCCGCAGAACAATACCGCCTGGCACTTCACCACCATCCTGACCCAGAACCTCAACCGCGGCGCGGTCAGCAGTGGCGAGCTGAGCCTGACCATCGAGGGCACCCGCGCCGGCAAGCTGCAGAAGCTGGCCTGGGATGAGTTGCGCCAGCAGGCCGGCGCGACGCGTGTGCCGTACTCGTTCAAGTACTTCCAGCAGGTCGAAGGGGATGTGTTCCTGCCTATGGGCTTTACCCCGGTGCGGATTAACGTGCGCCTGACGCCCAGATCCGGTCCCGCGATCGAGCAGTCGTTCACCTGGGCCGAGGCGATACACGAGATCGCGATGACGGCGGTGGAGTGATGCCCCCGCGCACCCTTTCCCTGTGGAAGGGAGGGCTCCAGCCGCCCCCGCCTTGAACACCGCCGCCGGGCCCCCCATTGTGTGGGCATGGAAACGTTCATCCCTACGCTCGCGACCCCGGATTATCAGTCGCTTGATCGCCCCGTGCAGTTCACTTCCGCAGCAGCCAGCAAGGTGCGCGAACTGATTGTCGAGGAAGGCAACGATGCCCTCAAGCTTCGTGTCTACATCCAGGGGGGCGGTTGTTCGGGTTTCCAGTATGGTTTCGAGTTCGATGAACAGCAGGGCGAGGATGATCTGGCCGTGCATACCGACGGTGTGACATTGCTGGTCGATCCACTGAGCCTGCAGTACCTGATGGGTGCGCAGGTCGATTACACCGAAAGCCTGCATGGTGCGCAGTTCGTGATCCGCAATCCGAATGCGAAGACCACCTGTGGCTGCGGTTCGTCGTTCGCGGCGTGAGTATCGAGCCGGCACCTTTCGCCTTCGTCGAGGCGGGCATCGATGCCGCTAGCCGCGCCGCCCTTGACCGCGCCGATCACCTGCGTGATGCCCCCGATGCGCTGAAGGCGTTATGGCCGCGGGCGCGTGTGGTGTTGCTCGACGAACGCGGCGATGCCTATGCTGATGACAGCGGCTACTTGCTGGCCCCGCGCGGCGAGCAGATCAGCGAAGGCCCCGGTGGCATCGGCGCTGCCGTGTTCCTTGGCCTGGACAAGCAAGGCGGTGCCTGGTTCACCCTGGAAGGGGCGCTGACTGCGTTCGTGGCGCCACACCGGGTTGACCTGCGCAGCGCCGCGGCGCTGTGGCCCAGTTTCGATGCCAGCGTTTTCGCCCAGGCGCGCGCGCTGCAGCACTGGCGCAGCCGCCATCGCCATTGCGGCATATGCGGCGGCGTGGTCGCGCTGTCGCGCGCCGGTTGGCAGGGGTGCTGCGAGCAATGCGGTAGCGAACATTACCCGCGTACCGACCCGGCCGTGATTGTCGCGGTCAGTGACGGTTCGCGCCTGCTGCTCGGCCGGCAGAAGGCGTGGCCGGCCCGGCGCTACTCGGTGATCGCCGGATTCGTCGAGCCTGGTGAATCGCTTGAGCAGACCGTCGCGCGTGAAGTGTTCGAGGAAACTGGTGTGCGCGTGCGTTGTTGCCGTTATCTGGCTTCGCAGCCATGGCCCTTTCCGGGGGCCTTGATGCTCGGCTTCAGTGCGCAGGCTGAAAGCGACGAACCGCAGGTCGGCGATGAGCTTGAGCATGCGCGCTGGTTCACGCGAGACGAAGTGTTTGCGGCACATGCCCGTGGCGAGTGGGGTAGCGACCGCGACGATGGCCGGGGTGAGGTGCTGCCGGCGGGTATCTCGATCTCGCGGTGGTTGATCGAACAGTGGTTGCAGGCTGCGCAGGAGCCGGCTTGCTTGCGATAAGGCATCGCCCATCGCCCTGTAATTGCGGACACGCTCGCTCTCGTATCGGCTGACCGCCTAGAATCGGGAAGCCAGTCTTGGAGACCTTCGCAAATGTCCGCAACCTTGATCGCCGTTGTCATTGCGCTCGTGCTAGGCCATCTGGCGCAGTCGCTGGCGGACTCCGTGCGCGATTACAGTTGGTATCGCAATTGGCTACGCTGGCTTGATGCGCGGTTGTCGAAGAACGATTTCTGGCGGGGACGCTGGGGCGGGGTGATCGCCCTTGTACCGCTGCTGCTGGTCACCGGCCTGTTTCAACAGGCCCTGCATGAACCGCTTTGGGGTTTGGCCGGTCTGGTGTTCGCTATCGCCGTGCTGTTCTATGCATGGGGGCCACGTAATCTGGATCAGGACGCCGAAGCGATCGCCGCCGCCAGCGACCCGGGCTCGCGCCGCACCGCCGCTGCGCAATTTTGGCCACAAGGCGAGATGCCTGCGACGCTGGACGGCGCATCGCTGATCGAAGCGGCATTCCGCAATGCCCAGCAGCGCTGGTTCGGCGTGTTGTTCTGGTTTCTTCTGCTAGGGCCGGTCGGCGCCGTGCTGTACCGCTTCACGGTGTTGGCGGTGCAGGGTGAGACATCCGGTGAGTTGCCGGTCGAGACCCGCCTGGGTGCACGCAAGCTGCTGGCCCTGCTCGACTGGCCAGTGGCCCAGCTGATGACGCTGTCGTTGGCGCTGGTCGGCAACTTCGACACGGTGCTTGGTGCATGGCGCGAGGCGGGCGGTGCTTCGTTCGATCTCGATCGCTCCTTCCTCGGTGCGGTGGCGCGCGCCAGTGTGAAATGCGAGCTGGCCGAGGAGGCTGCCGACTATGCCAGCGACAATGGCGGCAGCGATGAAGCGGGCGAGGGTGGTCTGCCGGCACCACCGGTTACCGTGCCGGCCATTTCGTCGGCCTGGTCGGCGGATCTACCGGAGCTGCGCGATGCGATGAGCTTGATCTGGCGTTGCTTGCTGGTCTGGCTGACGGTGCTGGCGCTATTCGTGATCGCCGGCTGGGTCAGCTGAAGCGATACGGGAGCGAACGCGGGTGGTGCATCGTGATTGGTTGTGCGGCCGCGCGATGTCTCAGGCCACGTCACCGCGCAACTCGCGCACCCGCGCCTCCAGCATTGCTGCATCGGTGACGGCACCGTCAATGGGAGCCTGGGCGATTACTTCTACCGGTGCGCGGAAGCGGCGCGGCACGCGCATCTGTCCCAGGCGTCCATCGCGGCGGCTCCACATGCTGGTCCACATGTTGCGCAGGGCCATCGGCACCGCCGGCACCGGTCGCCGCTCAAGGATACGCTCGACGCCGGACTTGAACGGCGCGATCGCGCCATCCTTCGTCAGCCCACCTTCCGGGAAAATGCCGACCAGTTCGCCCTCGGCCAGTGCCGCATCGATCTTGTCGAACGCGCGCTGCATCAGCTCCGGATCCTCCTTGGCGCCGGCGATGGGAATGGCCTTGGCGGTGCGGAAGATCCAGCTCATCACTGGGATGTTGAAGATCTTGTAATACATGACGAAACGTACCGGCCGCGGGATGCTGGCCGCCAGGATCAGCGCATCCATGTAGCTGACGTGGTTGCACACGATCAGCGCCGCACCTTCGTCGGGTACGTGTGTCTCCACGCCGTGCACGCGCAGCCGATAGAGGCCGCGCACGAGCATCCAGCTGAGGAAGCGCATCAGGAATTCGGGCACGATCGTGAAGATGTAGATCGCGACCACGATATTGGCGATCGCCAATGCCAGGAACACCTGCGGAACCGCCCGCCCCGCAGACGTTGCACGGCGATACCGAGCCCGGAGGCGAGCACGATGAAGATCGCGTTCTGGATGTTCATCGCGGCAATCACGCGCGAGACTTCATCGCGCGGCGTGCGGCTCTGGATCAGCGCGAACAGCGGCACGACGAAGAGGCCGGCGAACAGGCCGATACCGACCAGGTCGATGGCAATGCGCCAGCTGCCCGGCTGTGTCAGGAAGGCGCTCACGCTGGATGCCTGCGCCGGTGCGATGCCAGTGCGGGCGAAGTACAGGTCGAGCATGAAGGCGCTGATGCCGAATGCGCCCAACGGCACCAGGCCGATTTCGACCGTGCGCGCCGACAGCTTCTCGCACAGGACCGAACCGACACCGGTGCCGATCGAGAACAGCGCCAGGGCGAACAGGTAGAGCGTGCCGCTGCCGCCGAGATTGACCTCGGCGTAGGTCGGCAACTGCGAAGTCAGCACCGTGCCGACAAACCAGAACCACGACACGCCGAGGATGGCGTTGCGCACCGCCGGCTGCTTCCTGGCCATGCGCAGGATCGCCAGCGACTCGGGGATCGGGTTCCAGTTGATCTTCAGGTCCGGCGCACCGGCTTGGGCGGGCGGGATGGCGCGGCTGACCAGGTTGCCGGCCATTGCCAGCAGGATGATCGAGGTTGCCGCCACGATCGGCCCGTGTGCACCGGCCACGGCGAAGATCAGCCCGCCGAAGATCATGCCGGCGAGGATCGAGATCGACGTTCCCATCTCGACCAGGCCGTTGCCGCCGGTGAGTTCCTCGGGTTTGAGCACCGACGGCAGGATCGAGTATTTCACCGGCCCGAACAGCGTCGACTGCAACCCGGTGCAGAACAGCGCCACCAGCAGCACGATCATGTTCTGGGTCAGGAAGCCGACCGCGGCCAGCGACATGATCGCGATCTCCATCGAGGTGGTGATGCGGATCAGCCGTGATTTCTCCAGCTTCTCGGCGATCTGCCCGGCGGTGGCCGAGAACAGGAAGTAGGGCAGGATGAACAACGCCGGCGCGAGATTGGTGTAGAGCGTGCGCTGCTCCGGGCTGATGCCCAGGTAGAACAGCAGGCCGATGATGGCTTGGCGGTAGACGTTGTCGTTGAAGGCACCAAACGCCTGCGTGGCGAAAAAGGGCAGGAAGCGGCGCTGCCGCAGCAACTCGAACTGATGGTGCGCCATGCGCTGGGAGAGTCCTGGAAGCGGCGATCACCGGCCTGTGGAAGGCGGCCGGTTGCGTGGGGCTCAGTGAACTGAGGTCAGACCGTTGCGTAATTGGCCGTTTCGCGCTCGATCGCACGCCAGCCGATATCGTGGCGATGGAATTCGCCGTGCCAGGAAATGCCGGCGATCTCGGCGTAGGCGCGGCGCTGCGCATCGAGGACCGTGTCGCCCAATGCGCACACGCACAACACGCGGCCGCCGGCGGTGACGACGTGTTCGCCTTCGATCTTCGTGCCAGCGTGGAAGACCTTGGTGTCATCCAGGTCGGGCGTGTCCCAAGTGCCGATCACGTCGCCCACGCGCGGCGTGCCCGGATAGCCTTCGGCGGCCATCACCACACCCAGCGACGGACGCGGATCCCATTGGGCCGAGGCCTCGTGCAGGCGTTCGTCGATGGCAGCTTCGACCAGGTCGAGCAGGTCCGACTCCAGGCGCAGCATGATCGGCTGCGTTTCCGGATCGCCGAAGCGCACATTGAACTCGATGACTTTCGGCGCGCCGGACGTGTCGATCATCAGGCCGGCGTAGAGGAAGCCGGTGAACGGCACGCCGTCGCTGGCCATGCCGCGCACGGTCGGTTCGACCACCTCGCGCATGATGCGTGCGTGCACTTCAGGGGTCACTACCGGTGCCGGCGAGTACGCACCCATGCCGCCGGTGTTGGGGCCGGTGTCGCGGTCGCCGACGCGCTTGTGGTCCTGGCTGGTGGCCATCGGCAAGGCCGTGGTGCCATCGACCATCGAGATGAAACTGGCTTCCTCGCCGTCGAGGAACTCCTCGATCACCACGCGTGCGCCGGCCGCGCCGAAGGCGTAGTCCGAGAGCATGTCAGTGATCGCCGCCTCGGCTTCGGCCAGGGTCATTGCCACGATCACGCCCTTGCCGGCGGCCAGACCATCGGCTTTGATGACGATGGGCGCGCCCCCGCTTTTCTCAGCGTGGTCCTGAACGTAGTCGAGCGCCGCGTCGGCCTCGGTAAACACCGCGTAGTGCGCAGTCGGGATGCCGTGGCGGGCGAGGAAGTGCTTGGCGTAGGCCTTGCTGCCCTCCAACTGCGCCGCCTGGGCGCTGGGCCCGAAGATGCGCTTGCCGACGGCGCGGAAGCGGTCGACCACGCCGGCCACCAGCGGGCCTTCCGGGCCGACCACGGTCACCGCCACCCCTTCGCTGTCGACCAGGGCGAGCAGGCCGTCGATATCGTTGGCCGCTACTTCCACGTTGCGGCACTTCAGTTCGGTCGCGGTGCCGGCATTGCCCGGCGCGACCAGCACTTCGTTGACGCGAGGCGATTGCGCCAGCTTCCACGCCAGTGCGTGTTCGCGACCACCGGAACCGATTACGAGGACTTTCATGCGTGCTCCTGTGTATCGCGGCGTGGGACTGCGAATTTTACGGGACGCGCCGTGCCGCCGCGACCACCCTTCCTGCGGGGCCTGCTCCCCTCAACGGATCCGATCCTGCAATGCAATGAAACGGTATTGTCGCCGGTCATCGGCCCGTCTCCAGACCCGCCTGTCCTTTGTATTCGCCGGAAGGGGATGCGCAGCTATTTTTCGGTGAAACTCGTGTGGTAAGTGACTTCACCTTCGGGGAGGTCATCACCGAATGCCAATGCCTGGAAATATTCTGCGGGCACATCGCCCAAACGCAGACCTTGCACGTGGCGGAATCCGAAGCGCTGGTAGTACGCCGGCTCACCCAGTACGACGCAGCCCAGCGCGCCGCGCTCGGCCAGGTCACTCAGGCCGGCGCGGATGAGGGCACTGCCGACACCGTGGTGCTGGTCGGCTGGCGTCACCGATACCGGGCCAAGGCCGTACCAGCGCTGGCTGTCATCACCGATGCGCACCGGCGAGAACGCCACATGGCCGGCGATGCGGCCGTCGATATCGGCTACCAGCGACAGGCTCAAGGCGCCATCCGCGCGCAAGGCTTGGACGATGCGCTGTTCGGTTCGACCCGAGCCGTGTTGATCGGCGAAGGCCGCTGCGATCAGCATGCTGATGGCCGTGTAGTCGGCTGGGGTTTCGGTTCGTATCCACATCGTCCGACGCGCCTGGTGGTGTCTGCCTAGTGTGCCGCCGTGGCGGTTACGGTGTGGTCAGGGCACCGTAATGCATGACCGGCTTGCGACGGAATCATGCCTGCCATTTGGGCTATGCGCGCGCCACCACGCTCAGTGGCGGAAATGACGTACACCGGTGAAGACCATCGCGATGCCGTGCTCGTCGGCGGCGGCGATGACCTCGCCGTCGCGCATCGAGCCACCGGGCTGGATCACGGCCTTGATGCCGGCCGCGGCCGCCGCGTCGATGCCGTCGCGGAACGGGAAGAACGCATCCGACGCCATCACCGAGCCCGGCACGACCAGCCCGGCCTCCTCGGCCTTGAGCGCGGCGATCTTCGCACTGACCACGCGGCTCATCTGGCCGGCGCCGATGCCGATGCTGCGGTGGTCTTTCGCGTACACAATCGCGTTGGACTTGACGAACTTGGCGATGCGCCAGGCGAACAGCAGGTCGTCGAACTGCGATGCGGTGGGCGCCAGTTTGCTGACGACCTTGAGTTCGTCGCGGGTGACTTCGCGGATGTCGCTGGTCTGCATCAACAGGCCCGAACCGACGCGCTTGATGTCGAAGTTGTTGCGGCCCTCGCCGTGCGGGATGCGCAGCACGCGGACGTTGGCCTTCTTGCGGGCGTAGTCGAGCGCGCCGTCATCGAAGTCCGGGGCGATCAGCACTTCCACGAACTGGCGATCGAGGATGGCCTTGGCCGTGGCCGCATCGAGCGTGCGGTTGAAGGCGATGATGCCGCCGAAGGCCGAGGTCGGATCGGTTGCGTACGCCAACTCGTAGGCATCGCCGCAGGCCACGCCCTGGGCCACGCCGCAGGGGTTTGCGTGCTTGACGATCACGCAGGCCGGCTGCTCGAACTGGCGCACGCATTCCCACGCGGCGTCGGCATCGGCGAGGTTGTTGAAGCTCAGTTCCTTGCCCTGCAGCTGGGTGAACGTCGCCAGCGTGCCCGACACCGGGTACAGGTCGCGGTAGAACGCGCCGTGCTGGTGCGGATTTTCGCCGTAGCGCAGGTCCATGACCTTGACGAAGTTGCTGTTCTGCTGCGCCGGAAACAGCGCGCGGCTGCTGTCGTCCCGCAGCGACGACAGGTAATCGCTGATGCAGGCGTCGTACTGGGCGACGCGGTTGAAGGCGGCCACCGACAGACCGAAGCGGGTACGGGCGGAAAGTGCGCCGCCGCTGTCCTTCAGCTCGGCGACGATGCTGGTGTACTGCGCTGGGTCGGTGGCGACGGCAACGCGGGCGAAGTTCTTCGCCGCCGAACGCAGCATCGCCGGACCGCCGATATCGATGTTCTCGACGACATCTTCCAGGGTGCTGGCGGGGTCCGCCGACACCTTCTCGAACGGATACAGATTCAGCACCAGCAGGTCGATCGCGCCGATACCGTGCTGTGCCATCACCGCCTCGTCGATGCCGGCGCGGCCGAGCAGGCCGCCGTGCACGAGCGGGTGCAGGGTCTTGACCCGGCCGTCCATCATTTCCGGGAAGCCGGTGACGTCGGCCACGTCCTTGACCGCAAGGCCGGCGTCGCGGATGGCTTTGGCGGTGCCGCCGGTGGATAGCAGCTCCACGCCGTGGGCGGCCAGGGCCTTGGCGAGTTCAATCAGGCCGGTCTTGTCGGACACGGACAGCAACGCGCGGCGGATATTCACCGGTGAGGCGGGCAAACGCTCGGAAGTCATGTGGGGAGTGGACGGCGGCGGGAACCGGGAATTATACCGGCACCGCTGCCTCAGCTCCGCGCGAGCGGCGTCCGTCGCGAGACCCTTGTGGTAGCGGCTGACGCGCTGCTTCCCCTTGCTCAGTCGAGACCGTATTCGCGCAACTTCTTGCGCAGCGTGGCGCGATGGATGCCGAGCATCGACGCGGCTCGGCTCTGGTTGCCATCGCAGTGCTGCAATACCTCGATGAAAAGCGGGATCTCGAGTTCGCGCAGCGCGACCTCGTAGAGATTTTCGGTCTGGCTGCCGTCAAGATCGCCGAGGAAGCGACGGATCGATGTTGCGACATGATCGCGCAACGGTACGCGCGGTGCGCTACGTGCGGCGTCGGTGCGGTCAGCGGCTGCGTTCAACAGGATCCCCAGGGCGTACGCGGTACTTCGGTATGTTGGCAAGTGTCGTGGCGGCACCGCCGGCCCGGACAGGGCGCGACGGGAAGCGGAGTCTAGCGCGGGCCTGTCGCAGGCGACCATGTGATGGCGGCCATCACCGGAAGTCGAAGGTAAACGCGACGATGCGCGGTGCCGGCTCAATCACCTCCAGCGTCACGGTCGTGCTTTGTCCGGGCAAGAGCACCTCACCGGCGCGGTGGCCCGGGTGGTACTCGTCAGCGGTGAATGCGCGCTGGCCGGCCAACTGGCCGTCGGCATCGGACAGGCCAAGCACCAGGGTTGGCCATGGTTGCGGCCAGTGTGCGTCGTTACGGAAATTCGCTTTGACGGTGAGCACGCCGGTGTTGCCGGATTTGGCCCTGACGTTGCGCTGGATCATGGTGAACGCTGCCGGTTCGTGCCAGGGGGGCAACTGGCAGCCTACGACGGTACACAACGCCGAAATATAGGGGCGCCAGTACGCATTGGCGGCAAGCTCGCGACGCTGCGCCAGCAGCAGTTGCGCGCCCAACAGCAGAGCCAGGCCGGCCAGCACCGTCCACCCATGCCAGTGTGGGCTTGCAGCAACCCGATGGCGGCTGGCGAAACTGGGCTCATCCTGTCGCCGCGGACGCATGACGCGGCGTTGCCGCCGTGGCATGGCCGGAGCGATCGCGGCGGCCTTGATGGCCTGCTCGAACGTTGGGGTTGCATATTCGCCATCGGCCATGGCCGCCGCCGACATTGCGGCTGCCGATGCGTCGGGTGGCGGTTGCTCGATGACTGCATCGGCTTGCACCGATTGCGGTGGCGTTGCTGGCACCGTGTCCGCTGCCGCGACATCCGAGCTCCGGAAATCCGTGCTCCTGAAGTCAGCGCTTCCGACATCCGTGCTCCCGGTATCGGCAACGTCGATAACCAATGCATCGTCGGCTGCGATCACTTCCGGCGGCGCCACCGTGTTGTCGCAACGGGGACACCGCTGCGGTGTGCGATCACATACGGCGATCAGCGCGACCAGAAATCCGCAATGAGGGCACGGTACGGACATGGTGTGAGTTGGATTGGCGTCGGAATGGGTGACGGTGAAACAGTGGCGCCGGTGCGGTCGGGATTGCCTGGCTGCTGTCCGGTTCGGTGGATTGCCTGCCGTATTCAATCACGTCGATGCGCTCAGCGGCGACGTACGCCTGTGACGCGGATCCAGTCTTCGAGTCGATCGGCCTGCAGTGCATCGAAATTGGCCGAGTAGCGTGTGATCACCTCGTCCTCCTGGCCGGCGAGGATGCCAGACATGGCGATGCGGCCGCCTGGCGCGACCCGCGCGGCCAGGGTGTCGGCCAGCGCCACCAGGGCGGAGGCGAGGATGTTGGCGACGACAACCGGGTAGGTGGCCGCGGGCTCCTGCTCGGGCATCCAGACTTGCAGATGCTCGCCGACGCCGTTGCGCTGAGCGTTGTCCGTGGTGGCGATCAGGGCTTGCGGGTCGTTGTCGACACCAATGGCCTGCGCCGCACCAAGCTTGAGCGCGGCCAGGGCGAGGATGCCCGAGCCGCAGCCGAAGTCGAGCACACGGGTGCCGGCCAGTGCGCCTTCGCTGGCGAGCTGGTCCAGCCACTGCAGGCACAGCGCCGTGGTCGGGTGTGTGCCCGAGCCAAAGGCCAGGCCGGGATCGAGCCGCACCACGGCGGCATCGGCCGCATCCGCGCCGGGTGGAAGCTCGTGGTTCCAGGGCACGATCCAGGTGCGCGTGCCGAACTGCAACGGTTCGTACTGATCCATCCAGGCACGTTCCCAATCCTGGTCGGCAACGTCGCGGAAGATGGCATGCGACCAGTCCAGACCTTCGTCGGCGGCGTCGAGGGCGTACAGCAACAGTTGCTGCGACGTACCGCCTTCAAACAGCGCTGTCAGCGTCAACTTATGCCACAGCGGGGT
>WWPM01004976.1:0-14222 GCA_023279145.1 Glomeris maerens | reverse complement strand
GCGCGGCATGCATCACACCCTTGTCGAGCAGGCGCGCTTGAAACTGGCTGTGCGGCAAGAAGTCCTTCAACCGCGGAAGGATGCCGCCAGCGATGAACACCGCCTTGGCGCTGCTGACGATGATCAGATCGCCAATCACGCTGCCCAGCAGCGCGCAGAACGTCATTACGGCCTCGCGCGCGGCCGCGTCGCCCAGGCGCGCGGCCTCGGTGATCGCAGCCGGGGCACGCAGACCCGGTTCGATGCCGTCAATGGCACAGATCGCCTCGTACAGATGCACCAGGCCGGGGCCGGAAACGAAGCGCTCGGTCGGCACGTGCGATGGGCCACGCTGGCGTGCCCAGTCGAGCATGGCCGCTTCGCGGGCGTTGCCGGGAGCGAAGGCGGTCTGACCGGCTTCGGTGGGCAGCACGACGGTGCCGCCGCGGTGCGGGATGCGGATCGCCGCACCCAGGCCGGTGCCCGGACCAACCACCAGAACCGGGCCGGCGCCAGCCTTGCTCACACCGGAGGTGAGCAGCAGTGAGTCGCCTGGATCCATGCACTGCGCGGCATGCGCGGCGGCCTGGAAGTCGTTGATGTAGTGCAGCTCGCTCAAGTGCAACTCGCTGCGCAACTGCGGCAGCGAAATGCGCCAGGGCAGGTTGGCATTGATCACCGCGTCGTCGAGGACGACCCCGGCACTGGCGATGGCGACCCGCTCGATACCGGCGCAGGCGCTGTTGCCGGCGATGAAATCGGCCAGGATCGCAGCCAGGCTTGGATAATCGGCACAAACATATTTGCGGTGTGCCAGCACCACCACGGGCGATTCGTCGGCAGCACCGGCGCGGACCAGGCCGACACGGGTATGGGTGCCGCCAACGTCGGCGGCAATGAAGTGGGGATCGCAATGCATGCGCGCGGACACGGCGTTCACCCGCACACGGCGCGCATGAGCCGGGCGCTCACGAAAAGGCCGCACTGGCTTGGTGTTTGCTTCAGATCCCACGGCATGTTCCCTCCCTTGGCACCGGTTCCCTCCCGGCACGGGGCGGAATTTGGCTTGCCACTGACAACGTTGTCAACAAAAAGTTATGAGCTTGTAAGAAAACCAAGAATTGGGGTCCGCCCAGGTCGTATCTTGCTGCGCCGCAACACAGCAAGAAGGCATTGAAGCCTTATAGGAAAAGGCCTCTAGCGTGGCACCCCGAGTTATGACAACGTTGGCCGACGGATGTCGCATGAGTCATCGTGCGACCTTGACCGCATCCCTCGGGAGGGGAAACCTTGAGCATGTCCACCACCACTGCCAGCGGCTCGCGCAGCCATTACGGCTCGATCGCGATCATCGGCGCGCTGTTCTTCATCTTCGGCTTCGTCACCTGGCTCAACGGCCCGCTGATCTCGTTCGCCAAGCTCGCGTTCGATGTCAGCGAGACCCTGGCGTTCCTGATTCCGAGCGCGTTCTACATCTCCTACTTCTGCCTCGCGCTGCCATCGTCCTTCATTCTCAAAAAGACCGGGATGAAGAAGGGCATGGCGCTGGGGCTGTTCCTGATGGCGGTCGGCGCGGTGGTGTTCGGCCAGTACACGACCGCGCGCGTCTATATCGGCGCGGTCAGCGGCATCTTCATCATCGGCGCCGGCCTGGCGGTCCTGCAGACCGCGGTCAATCCGTACATCAGCATCCTCGGCCCGATCGAGGGCGCGGCGCAGCGTATCGCGGTGATGGGTATCTGCAACAAGCTGGCCGGCTGGGCGGCGCCGTTCGTGATCGGCACGCTGGTCATGCACGGCATGGGCGATGTCGCCAGCGCAGTTGCCGGCGCGGATGCGGCAACCAAGGAAACCGTGCTCAACGCGTTCGCCGCCCGCATCCATACGCCGTACATGGTCATGGCCGGCCTGCTCGCCCTGCTGGCTGTGGCCATCGTGTTCTCGCCGCTGCCGGAAGTGCGCGCCGAGGAGGTCAACTCCGAAGACGGTGCCGGCGGGAAGAAGAGTTCACAGAAGAGTATTTTCCAGTTTCCGCACGTGTGGCTGGGCGCGCTTTGCATCTTCGTCTACGTCGGCGTCGAGGTCATGGCGGGCGACGCCATCGGCACCTACGGCCAGGCATTCGGCCTGCCGCTGGACGAGACCAAATTCTTCACCGGCTTCACCCTCGGCGCCATGCTGCTGGGCTACGTGGTCGGCCTGGCCCTGATCCCACGCTTCGTCTCGCAAGAGCGCTACCTGAGCATATCCGCGGTGCTGGGCGTGTTGCTGGCACTGGGTGCGTTCGCCAGCACCGGCTATGTCTCGGTCGGCTTCGTCGCCGCGCTCGGCTTCGCCAACGCGATGATGTGGCCGGCGATCTTCCCGCTCGCGATCCAGGGCCTGGGCCGGCTGACCGAGAAGGGCTCGGCGCTGCTGATCATGGGCATCGCCGGCGGCGCGGTGATTCCGCAGTTGTTCGTACACTTCAAGCAGCACTTCGACTTCCAGCTGGTGTTCCTGCTGCTAGTGGTGCCGTGCTACCTGTACATCCTGTACTTCGCGTTGCGCGGCCACAGCGTCGGCCACTCCCTCACTGCCAGCGGCACGCCGGCTTCGCCACGCGATTGACTGCTTCAGGCGGTGCTGTTGACGGTGTCGGGGATTGATTCACATCCCCTGCACAGATGGGTAGGCTGGCCGTCTTTTACGCCGCGTCACCGGACGCGGCGGCTTCACCGGCGGCCACTGCGCCGGAACCACGCGAGGCTTTGGTGCGCAGACCCACGATAAAAGACGTCGCCGAGCGCGCCGAGGTGTCGCTCAAGACCGTCTCGCGCGTCATCAACGACGAACCCAGTGTGCAAGCCAGCACCCGTGCCCGCGTGCAGCGCGCCATCGACGACCTGGGCTACCAGCCCGATCCGTCGGCACGCAGCCTGCGCAGCGCACAGAACTATGCGCTGGGCCTGGTCTACGACAACCCCAATCCCTATTACGTCATCGCGGTGCAGAACGGCGTGCTGTCGGTCTGCCGCGAGACCGGCTACGGCCTGCAGATCCACCCCTGCGATTCGTCTTCGCCCAATCTCGCCAGCGAGCTGATCGACCTGGTCCAGCATTCGCGCCTGGCCGGGCTGGTGCTGGCGCCGCCGATGTCCGAACGCAACGAGCTGGTGACCGAACTGGTCGCCCACGGCATCCGCCTGGTGCGCATCGTCTCGGCGGCCGCCGACCCGCAGGACGGCAGCGCCTGCATCTATGTCGACGACCGCGACGCCGCCTACGAGATCACCGAGCATCTGATCCAGCTCGGCCACAGCCGCATCGGTTTCCTCTGGGGCGGCAAGTCGCACGGTTCGTCCTGGGAGCGTCACAAGGGTTACGAGGACGCGCTGCACGAGTACGGCATCACCCTCGATCCGGAGCTGGTGGTCGAGGGCGATTACTCCTTCGACGATGGTTTCCGTGGCGCCCGTCGCCTGTTCGCGCTGGCCGACCGGCCGACCGCGATCTTCGGCAGCAACGACGAGATCGCCGCCGGCGTGCTGGCGGCGGCCAAGTCCAGTGGCATGAACGTGCCCTACGATCTGTCGATCGCCGGCTTCGAGGACAGCCCGTTCTCCAAGCAGAGCTGGCCGGCACTGACCACCGCCAAGCAGGCGACGCAGGAAATCGCCCGCCATGCCGCGCATCGCTTGCTGCAGGAGATTCGCACGCACGCACCCCAGCCGCCGTTGCCCAACGAGGGCTTCAGTCCCGAGCTGGTGGTGCGCGGTTCGACCGCGCCACCGCGACCCAAGACCTGACACGACTCGGCCCGCTGCACGGCGTGCTGAGGCAACCGCAACGGCGCTGTTCCGTCCTCGCGAAAATGACCGGTTGCGTCGGCCATCACCTGTCTTTATCGCCCCGTCGCGCAGTCTGCTGCGGCCCACGTTTCCTTGCACGAGGGGAGCTTCGATGTCGGCCGCCCTGCCCATTGCCCCACCCGCACCCGATGCACTGAAGGATCCGGCACTGGTTCGGCTGTTTGAACAAGACCGCACACTCGTGAAGCTCGGCCGCGGCATTCGCGTGCTCAAGGCCGTCGACTGGCCGATGGACCTGGAGCAGCGTTTCCTCGACGGCTGGCGCAACGGTCATCCGGTGCTGCCACAACCCCCCACGCAACCGTATCCGATGGCGGCGGAAATCGCGGGCCTGGACGACCTGCTTGGCCGCATCGATCGTGGCCACCCGCTGGGCATGTGGCTGTACAAGTCGGCCTGGAGCTATCGCGTTGCCGCGCAGATGCTCGGCGCCCTCGGCACACCCGAGTACACCCGTTGCTCGACACTGCTGTACGGCCGCCCCGACCATCTCTACCCGAACCAGGCGTCGACCAACGCCGACGTTGCCCGAGAGTTGCTGCACGTCACCGACGAACTGATCAACGACCGTCTGTTGCCCGAGGTTCCGGTCGACATCGACGCGCCCGAGTTTGCCCGCCGCCTGCGTGAACGCATCGATCCGTTCTTCAGCCACGACAAGGTCGAGGTGATGCTGGACCCGAACCTGGCTTCCAAGGCCACCGCTGGCAGCAAGCAGGTGAAGCTGCGGGCAACGGCGATGTTCTCCGAGCGCGACCTGGAGCAATTGATCCAGCACGAAGCGTTCATCCACACACTGACCGCGCTCAACGGCAAGCACCAGCCCTATCTGACGTCACTGGGTTGTGGCGCGCCGCGAACCACCTGCACCCAGGAAGGGCTGGCGACGTTTTCCGAGATCATCGCCGGCGCCATCGACATCGCGCGGCTGCGCCGTGTCGCACTGCGCGTGGTCATGGTCGAACAGGCACTCAAGGGCGCCGATTTCATCGAGGTGTTCAGTGGATTCCTCAAGGCCGGGCAAAGCGAAGTCGAGAGTTACCGCAGCACGGCGCGCATCTTTCGTGGCGGCAATGTGCGTGGCCTGGTCTGCTTCACCAAGGACGGCGCCTACCTGGAAGGCGTGCTGCGAATCTACGCCTTTATCTGCAAGGCACTGCAGGAAGGCCGCGGTGAACTGCTGCCGCTGCTGTTCTGTGGACGAGTGACCGTCGCCGATACCGTGGCGCTGGAACCCTACCGCAACAATGGCCTGATCGTGCCACCACGCTACCTGCCGCCGTGGGCACGCGATCCGCAACGGGTGCTGTCGGTGATGGCGTTCACCACGGTGGTGCAGCGCCTACGCCTGGAGCACCTGACGGTGCAACGCTTTGTCGATGCGGAAACCGAAACGGTCGAAGAATCGGGCATCGGCGACTGATCACGCCGCGTAGCGCTTCGTGCATTACTAGGCGCGCAGTCGCGTGGCCGCACGCGCCAGTGTTTCGATCATGCCCCACTGCTGTGCGGCCATCAGATGCGAGGGGGTGATCCATGAGCCCCCGACGCAGGCGACATTCGGCGTTGTCAGATAATCGCGGGCGTTATGTACACCGATGCCACCGGTCGCGCAGAAGCGGATTTCCGGCAGGGGACCGTACAGCGAGCGCAGTGCCGAAGCGCCACCGGCAGCCTCGGCCGGGAAGAACTTCTGGAAGATGAAACCGTGCTCGGACAACGTCATCGCCTCGCTGGCGGTAGCTGCGCCCGGCAACCACGGCAGTGATGAATCCTTGGCCGCGGCGATCAGTTCCGGCGTCGAGCCAGGCGAGACGGCGAAACGCGCACCCGCCTGTTGCGCGTCGATCAGGTCCTGCGGCTTGCGCACCGTGCCGACGCCGACGATTGCGCCGTCGACTTCGTTGGCGATCGCGCGCACCGCATCGAGTGCGGCACGCGTGCGCAGCGTGATCTCGATCGCGGGGATGCCGCCGGCGACCAGCGCGCGCGCCATCGACACGGCGTGGCGGGCGTCCTCGATCACCACCACCGGCATCACGGGGGCGACGTGCAGTACGGATTCAAGCAGGCCCATCTATGCGTTCTCCAGATATGAAGTCATCGTCATTCCCGCCTTCGCGGGAATGACGGCGCTTGTGGGCCGGTAGGCGCGGGTCATCCGGCAATGCCGAAGATGCCGCCACCCAGGTCCGCCGTCGCCGCCGCATTGCGGAATACCCCGAACAGCTCGCGCCCCATGCCGACATGGCTGGCTGACAGATCGGCGCTGGCGTGCCCGCGCAGCTTCCATTCGTCCGCTGGCACCAGCACTTCGAGCTTTCCGCCGCGCGCATCGACGCGGACCACGTCGCCGTCGCGCAGGCGGCCGATGTCGCCACCACACGCGGCTTCCGGGCTGACATGGATGGCCGCGGGGACTTGGCCCGACGCGCCCGACATGCGCCCGTCCGTCACCAGCGCGACGCGGTGGCCACGCTTCTGCAGCACGGCCAGCGTCGGCGTGAGCTGGTGCAGCTCCGGCATGCCGTTGGCGCGCGGGCCCTGGAAGCGCACGACCACGACCACGTCGCGGTCGAGTTCACCGCGCTCGAAGGCATGCTTGACCTGCCCCTGCTCGCAGAACACACGGCACGGCGCTTCCACCACCCAGCGATCCTCGGGCACCGCCGATACCTTGATCGCGGCCGTGCCGAGCGGACCGTGCAGGACGCGCAATCCGCCGTCGGCACGGAACGGGTCGGCAACCGGACGCAGGACCGTGGGATCGCCGCTGCGTCCGGTCGCCGGCACGTATTGGACCTGCTGCTCCGGCGCCAGCCTGGCTTCGACGCGGTAACGCGCCAGGCCGGGGCCGGCAATGGTCTCGACGTCGCCGTGGGCGAGCCCGGCGTCGAGCAGCTCTCCGATCAGGAAGGCAAGCCCGCCTGCGGCGTGGAAATGGTTCACGTCGGCGCTGCCGTTGGGGTACACCCGCGCCAGTAGCGGCACCACCGACGACAGCGCGTCGAAGTCTTCCAGGCGCAGCTCGATGCCGGCCGCGGCGGCAATGGCGATGAGGTGCAGCAGGTGGTTGGTGGAGCCGCCGGTCGCGTGCAGGCCTACGACGCCGTTGACGATGGCGCGCTCGTCGATGATGCGGCCGACCGGGCGATAGTCGTCGCCCAGCGCGGTGATCTGCGCGGCACGGCGCGCGGCCTGCGCGGTCAGCGCATCGCGCAGCGGGTTGTCCGGGTTGATGAAGCTGGCGCCCGGCAGGTGCAGGCCCATCAACTCCATCAGCATCTGGTTGGAGTTGGCGGTGCCGTAGAAGGTGCAGGTGCCGGCGCCGTGGTAGCTCTGCGATTCGGCTTCGAGCAGTTCCTCACGCGTGGCCTCGCCGACGGCGTAGCGCTGGCGCACACGCGACTTCTCATCGTTGGGCAAGCCCGAGGTCATCGGCCCGGCCGGGACGAAAATAGCCGGCAGGTGGCCGAAGCTCAACGCGCCGATCAGCAGGCCCGGCACGATCTTGTCGCACACGCCCAGGTACAGCGCGGCATCGAACATGTCGTGCGACAGCGACACCGCGGTCGACAGCGCGATCACCTCGCGCGAGAACAGCGACAGTTCCATGCCGGCGCGGCCCTGGGTGACGCCGTCGCACATCGCCGGCACGCCGCCGGCCACCTGCGCGGTGGCACCGACGCTGCGCGCGGCCTGCTTGAGTAGAAATGGAAAACGCTCCAGCGGCTGGTGCGCCGAGAGCATGTCGTTGTAGGCGTTGACGATACCCAGATTGGGCGCGTGGCCACTGCGCAACGCGGCCTTGTCACTGGCCGAGCAGGCGGCGAAACCGTGGGCAAGGTTGCCGCACGACAGCGTGGCGCGATGCGGCCCGCGGCCCACGGCGGCGTCAATGCGGGCCAGGTAGACGGCGCGAGTGTCGCGACTGCGCTCACGGATGCGGTGGGTGACTTGGGCGACTACCGGATGGAGGCTCATTGCGGTTTCCGTTGCTGCATGGGCGCAAGGCGGAGGGTGGCCTGCGCGGGCTGGCGCATGGGAGCGCTGGCTGGGATCGTTCGGAAATCTTTCACCGTTCGTCCTGAGCGTAGGCCGAAGGCTGGAGTCGCGGGATGATCAGGGCGGCGGCGCCACGCTCAGCATGCACGGTGAGGGGGGAGTTGGCATGAATGTGCTCGCGTGTCATGGGCTCCAGAACAACATCGGCACCACCGGCGCGCCGGACAGCACCGCACGAATGGGCAGTTTCGAATGTGAATCGCGTGCCGCGCCATCGAGCACGCGGCGTTTCTTCGCGCCTTCGATGTGCAGATACAGCGACGGCGCGGTGAAGATCGCGCTCAGCGTCAGGGTGATCCGCGGCTCCGGCGCCGAAGCGCTGCGAATGGCCAGCACCGGTGCGCGGCCGCTGGGCTGCAGGCCGATGTCGCGGTGCTCCAGATCCGGAAATAGTGAGGCGACATGGCCGTCCTCGCCCATGCCGAGCACCACCACGTCGAGCGGCAGCGCCTCGTTGGCAACCTGGGTCAGCACCGGCAGCAGCGCGCTTTCCGGCGTCGCGGTCGGACGTCGCAGCGGCAGCAGTTGTGCCTGCGCGGCGGCGCCCTGGAACAGCGTCTCGCGCAGCAGGCGTTCGTTCGAGCGCGGATGATCCGGCGCGACCCAGCGCTCGTCGACCGGGACCACGGTCACGCGTGCCCAGACCAGCGTCTGCTTGGACAGCGCGATCAGGAAGTCACGCGGCGTGGTGCCGCCGGACACCGCCAGGCGGGCCTGGCCACGCCGGGCGATGGCGCCGCGCAGGTCGGCGGCGACCGCCTTGGCCAGCGATTCGGCGAGGTCGGCGCGGTTATCGAACAGATACTCGCGCAACGGCAGGGGATCCGGGGTCAGCACGGTGAATCGCTCCGCATGGATTCGTTGAGCCTGCCTGGCCGCTGGCAGTGCGGCTTGCAGCGGGTCAGACAGCGTCTTCATGCCAGGTCCTGCCGTCGCGTTCGATCAGCGCCACTGCGGCGCTCGGACCCCAACTGCCGGCGGTGTAGGCCTTGGGTGATTCGGTGCTGGCTTCCCACGCGGCGCGGATCGGATCGATCCAGGCCCACGCCGCCTCGACTTCGTCGCGGCGCATGAACAGCATCGGATTGCCGCGCACCACGTCCATCAGCAATCGTTCGTACGCTTCGGGCTGGCGGCCGCCGAAGGTCTCGGCGAAGCTCAGGTCCATCGGCACGCGGCGCAGGCGCAGACCGCCGGGGCCGGGCACCTTGTTCATCAGCCACAGCTTCACGCCCTCGTCGGGCTGCAGGCGGATCACCAGCTGGTTCGGATAGATCGGTTCGGCGAGTTCGCCGAAGATCGAATGCGGCACCTGGCGGAAGGTGACCACGATTTCCGACATGCGGTCGGTCAGGCGCTTGCCGGTGCGCAGGTAGAACGGCACGCCGGCCCAGCGCCAGTTGCGCACCTCGGCCTTGAGCGCGACGAAGGTTTCGGTGCGCGAATCATTGCGGCCGAGCTCTTCGAGATAACCCGGCACCGGTCGCCCTTCGACCGCTCCGGCGCGGTACTGGCCGCGCACGGTGAGCTGCGCGGTCGCACCGGCTTTCTTTCCGTATGCATCGATCGGGCTCAGCGAGCGCAGCACCTTGAGCTTTTCGTCGCGGATGGCGTCGGCGGCCAGCGACGACGGTGGTTCCATCGCCACCAGGCACAGCAGCTGCAGGATGTGGTTCTGGACCATGTCGCGCAGCGCGCCGGACGTGTCGTAGTAGCTGGCGCGGCGCTCCAGGCCGACGGTCTCGGCGACGGTGATCTGCACGTGATCGATGTGCTCGGCCTTCCACAAGGGCTCGAACAGGGCATTGCCGAATCGCAGCGCAATGAGGTTCTGCACCGTTTCCTTGCCGAGGTAATGGTCGATCCGGTAGATCTGCGATTCGTCGAAGACCTTGCCGAGCGCATCGTTGATGGCCACGGCGCTGGCGCGGTCGTGGCCGATGGGCTTTTCGACTACCACGCGGGTGTTGGCGCCGGTCAGGCCATGCGCCTGCAGGCGGGCGCCGACACTGCCGAACAGGTCCGGGCCGACGGCGAGGTAGAACACGCGCACCCGCGATTCGTCGGACAACCCGCCTGCCAGCTCGGCCCAGCCGGTATCGGCGCTGAGGTCGATGCGGCGGTAGCCGAGCATCTCCAGGAACGGTTCCAGCACCATCGGTGAACGCGGGTCGTCGGCGAGGGTCTTCTGCAGTGCCTCGCGGACGCGCTCGCGGTAGGCCTCGTCGCCGAGGGTGTCGCGGGCGAGACCGAGGATTCGGGTGCCGGCCACGATCTGACCGTCGACATAGCGGTGGAACAGGGCCGGCAGCAGCTTGCGCAGGGCCAGGTCGCCCGTGCCGCCAAAGATGATCAGATCGAAGGGCGCCATCGGCGCGATGGAGGGGCTCACGGGACGCTCCGCGCGGAGGGGGTGGGGGTTGCGGCAAGGGACAATGGGAATAACCAGACCAGAACCATACCAGTGACGATACCAGTCAAATACCAGGTCCGCAAACCCCTGACCTTAAATCGAGTCCTGAACGCGTATTCCGGGGTGGGTTGCCGTAATTGGTATCTCACTGGTATCTTTTGCCGATGCAGGACTATCTCGTCAACGAGTTCAGCCGCCAAGCCGATGCGCGACGCGCGCCGGCCTACCAGCACCTGCGCCGGACCCTGCAGCACGCCATCGAGAACGGCGAGCTGACCGCCGGTCAGGCCCTGCCGAGCGAGCGCGAGCTGAGCAAGCTGCTCGACCTGTCGCGGGTGACCGTGCGCAAGGCCATTGCCGGCCTGGTCGGCGATGGCCTGCTGATGCAGCGCCAGGGCGCAGGCACCTTTGTCGCCGAGCGCATCGTCAAGTCGTTCTCCAAGCTGACCAGCTTCACCGACGACCTGCGCGCTCGTGGGCTCGACCCGAAGTCGCGGTTCCTGGAGCGCAGCATCGGCGAGGTCACGCCCGACGAGGCGATGGCGCTGAACCTGTCGCCCGGCGCCCAGGTCGTGCGCTATTACCGCCTGCGCATCGCCGACGAGATGGTGCTGGCGCTGGAGCGCACCGTGGTTCCGCAGTCGGTATTGGCCGACCCGGGCCTGGTCGAGAATTCGCTGTACGAGGCCTTCACCAAGCTCGGCCTGCGCCCGACCCGCGCACTGCAACGCCTGCGCGCGATCGCATTCGACGCCGAACAGGCGCGCCTGATGAACCTGGCCGAAGGCAGCCCCGGTCTCTTCATCGAGCGCCGCACCTTCCTCGACGACGGCCGCATCGTCGAATACACGCGTTCGTTCTACCGCGGCGATGCTTACGATTTCGTTGCCGAGCTGCAGAGCGAATGAGCGCGGGCGGCCAATCACTTCTCTCCACCCGTCATTCCTGCGCAGGCGGGAACCCAGTGACTTTGCCTTGGCCGTTATCGCCAGGAGCCAACGAAGCTGGGTTCCCGCCTGCGCGGGAATGACGGTCTTTCTTATCTTCAGGACCACCCCATGATCGCCCCCACCGCGACCAAGATGTACGCCGAAGCGCAACAGACCGCCGACGTCGTTGCCGGCCAGTTCGCCGCCAATGCCGGCATCATCGACGCACTTGTCGCCTGCCTGCGCAAGGACCCGCCGGCCTTCATCGTCACCTGCGCGCGCGGCAGCTCCGACCACGCGGCGACCTATGGAAAGTATCTGTTCGAGACCACGCTGGGCCTGATCACCGCCTCGGCCTCGCCGTCGGTCGGCTCGGTCTACGCCGTGCAGCCGCACATGCACGGTGCCCTGTTCGTGGCGATTTCGCAGTCGGGCAAGAGCCCGGACCTGGTCCGCAATGCCGAGATCGCCAAGGCCGTCGGTGCGCGGGTCGTGGCCCTGGTCAACGTCGAGGATTCTCCGCTGGCGAAGATCGCCGACACCGTGATCCCGTTGCGCGCCGGCCCGGAGAACAGCGTGGCGGCGACCAAGAGCTACCTGTGCTCGCTGGCAGCGCTGCTGCAACTCACAGCGCGCTGGAGCGGTGATGCCGCCCTGCTCAAGGCCGTCGATGAACTGCCGGCCGCCCTTCGCGATGCCTGGGCGCAGGACTGGACGCCGCTGGTCGACGGCCTGAAGGATGCGCACAACCTGTTCGTGGTCGGTCGCGGCCTCGGCCTCGGCGCCGCGCAGGAAGCGGCGCTGAAGTTCAAGGAAACCTGCGGCCTGCATGCCGAGGCGTTCTCGTCGGCCGAGATTAAGCACGGCCCGATGGCGCTCGTCGGGCCCGGCTTCCCGGTGCTGGCATTTGCCCAGGACGACGACACCGGCGCCGGCACCGTGTCGGTGGTGGAAGAGTTCCACAAGCGCGGCGCGCCGGTCTGGCTGGCACGCCCGGGCGCGCATCGCGACAACACGCTGCCGATGCCGGCATCGCCGCACCCGGCCTGCACGCCGTTGCTGGCGGTGCAGAGCTTCTACAAGGCGGTCAACGCCCTGGCCGTCGCGCGCGGGCACAACCCCGACGTGCCGCCGCACCTCAACAAGGTCACCGAGACGGTGTGACGCGATGACCACCACTGCCTTCCACAACGGCCACATCCTCACCGATCACGGCTTCGAATCTGACGCCTGCGTGCTGGTGGAAGACGGCCACATCGTCGCCGTGCTGCCGGGCCGGGCCCCCCCGGGCGCAGCGGTCGTCGATCTGGCCGGCGGTTACCTGGTGCCCGGCTTCATCGACACCCAGGTCAACGGCGGCGGCGACGTGCTGTTCAACGACGAGCCGACAGTGGAGGGCTTGCGCACGATCTCGGCGGCGCATCGCAAGTTCGGCACCACCGGCATGATGCCGACGCTGATCAGCGACGATACCGAGGTGATGGCGCGGGCCATCGCCGCCACCCGCGAGGCGATCGCGCAGGGCGTGCCGGGCATCCTCGGCATCCACCTGGAAGGCCCCTACCTCAATGCTGCTCGCAAGGGCGTGCACGACTCTTCCAAGTTCCACACGCCCGCGCAGGACGAACTCGACCTGGTCGCCTCGCTCGGCAACGGCCGCACGATGCTGACGCTGGCGCCGGAGCGCTTCTCTGCCGACACGCTGCGCGAGCTCGCCGCTCGCCGCGTGATCGTCTGCGCCGGGCATACGGCCGCCACCTACGAACAGCTGCGCGACGGCTTTGCCGCCGGCATCCGTGGCGTTACCCACCTGTTCAACGCGATGACACCAATGAACAGTCGCGAGCCGGGCGCGGTGGGTGCCGCGCTGGAGAATCCGGATGCTTGGTGCGGTCTGATCGTCGACGGCTACCACGTCCACGACGCGAGCTTGCGCGTGGCGATCGCGGCACGACCACCCGGCAGGATGATGCTGGTCACCGACGCGATGCCGCCGGTCGGTGGCGAGCGTGAAGACTTCGAGCTCTACGGCGTGACCATGACCTGCCGCGACGGCCAGTGCAGCACCGCCGACGGCACCCTCGCCGGCTCGGCGCTGGACATGGCCAGCGCGGTCCGCAACACCGTGCAGCGGCTCGGCCTGCCGCTGGCCGAAGCCTGCCGCATGGCCTCGGCCTACCCGGCTCGGTTCCTCGGCCTGGACGACGAACTGGGCCGCATCGCCCCTGGCTTGCGCGCCGACCTGGTAATGCTGGATGCGGCCTTGCAGGTGCGCGGCAGCTGGATTGCCGGCCAGGCCTGAGCGGCTATTGCGCTATCTACCTGTACGCATCCCGGCGCAGATCACCAAAGAACTGGTTGAAATTGCGCGCGCGATACAACGGCTCCAGCTCGCGCTCGAATGTCTGGAAGAGGACGACTTCAGGTTCCTGGTCAGGACCATTTCTTCGGTAGTCAAGGCACAGCATCCAGTCAAGACCGTGGCTGCACAGGATCACCAGCCACTCGCAACGGGCATGCATCCGGTGGAAACTCAAGGGGTATTCATTGTCGTCGAAGCCGGACGCTACTTCTGCCAGCGTTTCCAGATTTTTCATGCAAGGCAGATATCTGTCGATGATGGCAAGCTCCCAGCTATGTTGGTGCCTGGAAGGCCTACGAAATAAGGGAACCAGCCCGAAATCCGTATTGCCGCCATCCTGATGGCGGTACAGTTTTTTCAACAGGGCGGGCAGCCGGACACCTAAGGCAACGCTGAAAAAGGTTCCCGAAATCGGGGAAAATGGTATTGATCCTTGCAACAGGCGCAGCGTGATGAAACCGCAGACACTGGCGATGGCCGCCGATCAGATGGCGGGCTTTGAACAGCACCGCCGGCCGACACGTCGGGATGTGTTCCTTGCGACGATGGAGCGGATCGTGCCGTGGTCGAGGTTGTGCGCGGTGATCGAACCGCACTACCCCAAGGCAGGCAAAGGGCGTCCC
>WWPM01004965.1:0-11363 GCA_023279145.1 Glomeris maerens | reverse complement strand
CAGGTACATGTATTCAACATGTACCTGGACAACGATCTGACGATCGTGATGCCCACCTGCACCACTGCCGACGTCGCCGTGTCGCTGGGAAGGCAGCAGGCGACGGATTTCAATGGCCCGGGCAGCAGCGGCACAACGGCGGCATTGAACATTCCGCTCAGTTGCGAGGCCTACATCAACACCATCAAGTACCGAATCGACCCGGTCACTACGGTCGTGGATGCGACCAAGTCGGTGGTTGCACTCGATGCTGAATCCAGCGCCAGCGGTATCGGTGTGCAGTTGCTCAATAATGCCGCGACCGCTCCGGTTCCGCTGGGCGTGCTTCAGGCATTCACCGATTACCAGGGTGCGGCGGGCAATTATAAAGTGCCTCTGCGCGTTCGCTATTACCAGACCGGAGCATCGGTGCGAGGTGGCACGGCCAATACTTCCATGATGTTCACCATGGAGTACAGGTAAACCGGAACTCTGCGAGATCTGCTGCGAAGTCAACGGCCTTTCCCCATATGCAGGAGCGGCATATGCAGGAGCGGCCGTGCGCTATTGCTTCGGTGCCGTGTTTTTCTTCGCGGTTGTTGCCGCATGCTCGCTTTCCTGCCAGCACTCGTCCACATCCGTCGCGTCCATCGTTGCGTAAGGCTTGAATTGCGGCAGCGCGGCGGCCAGCTTCTGCTGCGACTCCAGCATGGCCGGCAAGTGCGTGCATAACTGCTGGGCGGCGGCACGGACCTTGTCGGCCTCGGCCTGGATACGCTTTTCGATATCGTCGGTGTTGCCGGTGAATATGCCCTTGATCGATTCGGCCACGGCCTTGGTGGCCAGATCGGCGCCTTCCATGCCGATGTGCATACCGGAGGTGGCAATAGTGACAACGTGGTTGCGGTAGTCCAGCAGCAGCGCACGCTGAGCCGGCGTGACCACTACGGCGTGGCCATCGATCAGCAGGTCGCCCTTGGGCGTGATCTCGGCCTTCTTGTCGCCGTTGTGCTCGTCTTTCGAGACGGTGATGTTGCCTTCCGAGATTTCCTCCTGTGCCTGGCCGATGGCTTTCTGGATGGTGGATGAGATGGCCGTGGTTTCCTGCTTGGCCGATGTGTCGCCCGGCGCGGGATTGGCACCACAGGCCGCCAGGAGCGAGATGCCGCCGAGCACGGCGGCGAACAGTACGGTGCGACGGCTTGCGGTAATCATGTGCGACTCCTGTGAAATACATGGACGGCTACAAGATTGAGTTGCTCTGACCGCCAGGTTGGGCTCAGAACCATTGCGGATAGTAATAGCGTGCTTCGCATGCCAAGGACGCGCCGCGAATGTCCCGTGCAGAAACCAATATACCTTGCGTCTTATTTGCGATCAGCAGGTCACCGCCCTGTGCGACTACGCTTCTGAGCAGTCCAACATCCTTGACGAGGTAGATCGCATCATTGAAAAAATGACCACTCCCTGCCTCGGAAGTGAAGTAATAAACCCCATTCGCCCGCCACAGCGTGCCCACTGACGAGCTGCCATGTGCAAGTTCTTCCACTTGCGTCCAGTCGTCACGAGCAATCCCCGGCAGTTGGATCAACTCAGTGATGCGCCATTTCAGTGGTCCGCGGCCACCGCCTTTACTGCGTCGCCAAATATCGAGCGACACCGAGACAAATGTATTTTTCTGGTCCGCCCAGATCCCCGCTGCCAGGGGGCGCGGTGCGGAGTTATTGCCGGAGAATGGATTGGCGCAAGCTCGTTTGAGCTCTTCTTCCTTGTAGTCCCAATACCAGATGCCGTTGGCGTTGTAGAACAGCTCATGGTTGCCACGCTCCCGGTCGAACAGCAGCGCTTTCAAACCTGTGCTGTCGATACCATCGACACTGCGGGGGAATGGGCTGGCGCCGATATAGAACTGACCACGACTGCCGTCCAGTCCGTAATGCAGTTCGCCGCCCTCCGCGATCCACTCGCTGAAGTACTCCGGGTTGGCATTGGACAGTGCGCGCCCCTGGAAATACACATAGTTTCGATCGCGCAGATAGTCTTCGCTTTCCCTCCCTGTGAAATGCCCAAAACCTCGATGGATGGGCTTAACGCTGATTGCATCGGAACCTGCAATAAGCCGTCCCTCGTAGTAGATGTGCTGATCGTCGTAGGCGTATTGAAAGGCGGTCGTGCGCAACGATGCCGCATGCGTGCCTTCCATTCTGGTCAGGAAGTAGTTGGTCTTGCGCGGCTTATCCGGGCAGATATCACAATCGTGATGGGTGAACTCGTGCCACCACCGATAATCGGGGTTGTCCCGCTCAAGGCTGCAGAACCAGGTGTTGCTTCCATCGCTCACGTAGCCTTGCTCGACGAATCGGATGGCATCTGGCTGCAATCCCGGGATGGGTTGCGTGCCGCAAAAGACGGCATTTCGATCCTTGCCCAGTGGGTGGCCCGTATTGACGCTCAGGCTCTGGAACGTGGAGGCATCCGCCCCCGGCAGCAGGTAATAGCCCTGAAAAGCGATGTTGACGTAGATTCGCCCTTCAAATCGTTCGAAACGAAGGCCAATCGACTCGCTGGTATGGTTGACGTCACCGTCGTGGGGCTGGTTCCTGAGCGTAAGAAAAATCCACCAGGCAAACACAAAGCCTATTGCAAGCAGCGCTGGGAGCATCCGTCGCAGAAGTGGGCCGTTGTTTCGTATCGTCAACATGGAGTGCCGGGGTGCTGGTTTTGGAATCAATGGCCTTGCGGTACGTCAACGCGACCGGATACACCGCTTTGGTCGACCGAGCCGCTGCCAACATGGTGCACGCTCAGGTTGCCGCGGACATCGCGGACGTCGAGGTCGCCCGAACCGATGCGGTCGACGTTGACGTCGCCGCCGACATCGATCAGTTCGACATCGCCCGAGCCGATGCTGCCGACCGTGGCGCCGCGACCGATGCGACGGGCGCTGAAATCGCCGGAACCGACACTGAGCACCTGCAATGAGCCGATCGTGTCGAGTTCGATGTCGCCCGAGTTGAGATGGGCGATGACCAGGCCGTGGATGTCGCGTGCTTTGACGTCACCCGAACCCAGGTCGATGCTCAGCGATGGAGCGCCGGTGACGCGGGCATCGCCGGAACCGACCTTGAGCTGCACTGGGATGTTGTCCGGGATCGAGGCCTTGATGTCGAGGTAGGCGTAATGGCTGTCGCCAAAGTTGAAGGTCATGCCGTCACTGCGCTCGGCCGTCACCACCAGCTTGTCGCCGACGCGCTGCTGGGTCAGTCGCAGATCCTTGAGGCGGCCGGCATCGGAGGCACAGGCCTTGCCATCGATGGCGGAACGGGCGCCGGGCGAGGCGGTGACGACGAGATCGTGTGGGCCTATATCGAACACCACGGCCTTCACGCCGGCCAGATTCAACTGCAGATTGCGTGCTTCGGAGTTCCCGCACGGGGCAGTGCCCGCGTGGGCGGCCGGCAGGAGTGACGCACCGAGCGAAAGGGCAAGGGCGAGGGCGGGCTTGTGAGTCATGTTCGATAGGCTCCGTGGGGCAGTGCGGCTGGGATGCGAGGCAATGGCCGAAGGTTGCGTGCCTTCATCGCGTGAACCAGGGCGAGTAGGGGGTCAGCCGTCGTCACGCCAACGACGCATGCGGATCGCACCGTAAATCATTGCCGTACCTGCTACCACGCCAATCCACAATTGCGGTGTGAACAGGACTGAGTACATCGTGCGCAGGCTGATCATCGAGTGGATCGCCTGCGGGCCATCGACACTGATTCCGTCGATGTTGGCGGCACTGAACCAACTGGCGGGAACGATGCTGGTGAGGCTGCGAAGGACGATGTTCTTCCAGAACCAGGCCGAATCCAGATCGAAGGCCTGCATCAGATCGAACCAGCTGACGAAGATGCCGGTGAAGATCGGAATGATCAACGCCCACAGGAATGGCTTGCTCTTGGCCCATGACGAGCACAGCATCAGCCATCCGACGGTCGGCAGTGCCCACAGTGCATACACCGGAATCGCGGCAATCAGGTGCGCGCAGACCTTGAGCGGGCTCGCCGGCACCCACAGCATGATGTAGGGGTTTCCACCGTGCAGCAGCACGACCAGGCTGTAGATCAGCATCATGCCGAAGACAGTGAGGATGGCGGCGGTCGCGGCGATCAACGGCGCCATCACCGTGGCGCTGAGCACCTTTGACAGCACGGTGTCGCGGTCGGATATCGGCAACGACTTCCAGAACAGTACGCTGCGGTCCTTGCGATCGTCGTACAGGCTGCCCAGGCAGTAGAAGAACACGACGAAGGCCAGGACAATGAAGGGCCAAGTGGCAGCCAAGTAGAGACTGGCATCGATCGCGCTGCCGAACTCGCGCAGTTCGTCTGGACCGATCTTTTCGGTCAGTCGCGCCAAGTCGAGGCCGTTGATCTGAAAACTGGTGTCTTCGACTTTGATGGTGGCGTGGTCCGGTGCCTTACCCAGCAAGACTTCACCGGCGCCGAAACCCATCAGGGTCAGCAGCAAGAGGATGCCGCCCGCGACCAGAGGTGCCCAGAAAAAGCCGCCCTTGTGCTCCCAGAACTCACGCTTGAGCAGCATTTTGTAGGTGTGGGTGGGATGTGGCGCGGCCGTCAGGGCTATGTTGCCTCTATCGTTGGATTGCTGGCCGTGGCTGTCTTGAATCGCGTTCATGCGTAGGTTCCCTTCATGGTGGCGACGAACAGGTCGGCCAGGCCCGGTGTGCGGGTTTCACCCAGGCCGGCCAGGTGCTCGTGCGGCACGGAATCGAACAGCATCACGGTCTTGCCGAAGGGCAGGGCGCGTTCGTCGATCGGCTTGAGTGCACGCGCCTGATCGGTCTTCTCGCCGTTGACCAGCACTTCGATAAAGCGCTCGCCGAGCGACTCCATGTCGTTGTCGAGCACGATCTTGCCGTCGCGGATGAACATCACGTCGGTAAGGATGTGTTCGATTTCCTCGACCTGGTGGGTGGTGACCAGGATGGTCTTCTCCTCGTCGAAGTAGTCCTCCAGCAGGCGCTGGTAGAACTGCTTGCGGTAGAGGATGTCCAGGCCCAGGGTGGGTTCGTCGAGCACCAGCAGCTTGGCGTCGACTGCCATCACCAGGGCCAGGTGCAGTTGCACGATCATGCCCTTGGACATTTCGCGCACCCGCATGTTCGGGGTGAGTTTGGTGTGGGCGAGGAAACGTTCGCACTTGGCGCGGTCGAAACGCGGGTGCACACCGGTGACGAACTCGATCGCCTCCTTGACCCGGATCCAGCGCGGCAACACCGCCACGTCGGCGATGAAGCAGACGTCGCGCATCAGTTCGTCACGCTCGGTGCGCGGGTCGCGACCCAGCACTTTCAACGTGCCGTCGAATGGGATCAGGCCGAGGATGGCCTTCAGCGCAGTGGTCTTGCCGGCGCCATTGGGGCCGATCAGGCCGACGATGCGGCCGGCCGGAATCTCGAACGCGGTCTCATCCAGCGCCAGCTTGTTCTTGTAGGCCTTGCGCAGGCCGTGGGCGCTGACCACGGAGGCGGAAGTGGTGACGGGGGCGTTCATTGCGTGCCTGCCTTGACGTCGCTGGCCAGCAGTTCCTGTGCGGTCAGGCCCAGGCGCAGGATGCGTTCGAGCACCAGCGGCCATTCCTCGCGCAGGAAGCGTTCGCGTTCATTGAACAGCAGTTTCTTTGCCGCCTCTTCGGTCACGTACATGCCCAGACCCCTGCGTTTTTCGACGAGAGCCTCGTCCGCCAGTTCCTGATAGGCGCGCGAGACGGTGATTGGATTGAGCTGATATTCGGCGGCGACCTGGCGCACGGAAGGAAGCGCGTCCCCAGGCTTGAGCACCCCGTCGAGCATCATTGCGATGACGCGTTCCTTCAGCTGGCGATAGATCGGAGCGCCGTCGCTCCATTGAATTGCGGTCATGGGTTCAGCCCCGCGGTGCGAATGAGAAGTAAGGCATGACCAAGGCTTGCCGGCGCTGCCGGTTGGCGCTCCTTGCCTGCTTGCTTTCCGTGTCGATGGTGGCGGTATCGAAGGGCTTGGAGCGCTTTATCGCCTCGGCCAGAGTTGCGGCAGTAGCGGTCAGGGCGGCGGCATCGGCCAGGCTGGCGGTCGAATCGGAAGGCGTGAAAGTGAATTTGACCGGATCCGCGTTCAGGGTGATGGCGCTCGCCTGTGGCTGCTGCGGTGCCGGAAGCGCCATTGGCAGGCACAGCGCCAGGGTCAAAGCCGAGGCGAACAGGGCGAGGAAGGGGTGATGGAGCCTGCGGTTCATGTGAACATCCTGCTCGTTGGTCAATCGGTGTTGTAGGCAACTATAACACCTGAGATCCTTCGGTCAAGCACCGGTTTACCCAACTGATGGCATAGGCCGGGCCAAGCACGCAGGCCCATCCATCTGGGCGCCGGCATTGCAGAAGTCCCAGTCGATATCGGCGAGGAGCCGCTCATCAGCGCCATCACGAAGCCACACGAAAGTTTCTGGAAGCAGTGGGGCGGGCCGCGGTCACATGCATTGCATGTGTGGTCATTGCCCATGTGCTCCTGTGCCGCGACAATGCATGGCTTGCGTGGCGATGACGGCAGAGCTCATGCCGTCGATACGCAATCCGGCCATTCCGGCCGACGACCATTCCCATACGGAGCAGGTACCGATGAAGGCTTTTGCGCGCGGCGTCGCCGTGTTGATTACCACTGCGGCCACGCTGATCGGCGCGGCAGCCTCTGCCCAGGACAAGACCATGCTTACCACCGAACGCGACAAGACCAGCTACATGGTCGGCAGCGATATCGCCCAGTCCATCGCACCGGTGGCGCCGGACATCGACTTGGCCGCTTTCGAGCGTGCCATCAAGAATGCTTTCGACGGTGGCAAGCCGTTGATCACCGATGACGAGGCGCAGGCCGTCGGGCCGGCTCTGATGCAGCGCATTGCCTCACGCTCTGGCCAGGCGCCGGCCGATGCCAAGGTGCCGGATGTGGCCAAGGATAAAGTAGCCTATCTGGTCGGCGCCGACGTTGGCCGCTCGCTGGCGCCGATCAAGGACGAACTCGAGTTGCCGGTGGTGGTGCAGGCGATCCGCACCAGCTTCAACAAGGGCACACCGCTGCTGAGCGAGGCCGAGCAGGGGGCAGTACGCCAGTCTTTCCAGCAGAAGGTCCAGGCCAAGATGCAGGCGCAGGCTTCGGCGCTGGGCGATAAGAACAAGGCCGACGGCGCCGCGTTCCTGGCCAAGAACAAAGAGGTCAAGGGCGTATTCACCACCGGCTCGGGTCTGCAGTACATGATCCTGCGCCAGGGCTCCGGCCCACGTCCTAAGTCGACCGATCAGGTTCGCGTCAACTATCGCGGCACACTGCTCGATGGCACCGTGTTCGATAGTTCGTACGATCGCGGTCAGCCGGCCGAGTTCGCACTGAACCAGGTCATCGCTGGCTGGACCGAAGGTGTGGCGATGATGCCGGTGGGCAGCAAGTTCCGCTTCTGGATTCCGGGCGAGCTGGCCTATGGCCCCAAGGGCACGCCGGGCGGCCCGATCGGTCCGAACGCGACGCTGGTGTTCGACGTGGAGCTGATGTCCATCCTCTGATACCGCACAGTACGTCTACCGTTCAGTTCGATGCTGGCAGTTTGTCTGGCCACAGCCAAAGCCACTGCGTGAGGCACCTTCCCACGCTGCCGCCACGATCTCGATCCCTTAATTTCTGGAGCTTCCATTCGATGAAGTTTTCCCCTCGCTACACCGCACTGGCTTTGGCCATCGCCTCACTCGCGGTGATGACTACGGCCTGCAACAAGCCTGCGGACAAGGCCTCCGATGCCGGTAAGGCCGATACCGTTGCCGATACTGGCAAGGGCGGTACCAAGGCAATTCCTGGCCTGGCGACCGAGAAGGAGCAGGTCAGCTACATGATCGGCATGGACATTGCGCGTTCGCTTGAGCCCGTCAAAGGTGAAATCGATCTCAATACCCTGAACAAGGCACTCAAAAGTGCGCTCGCTGGCGAAAAATTGCTGCTCGATGATAAGCAGGCGGCACAGATCCGCGAGACGTTCGCGCAGAAGGTGCAGCAGCAGCAAGTTGCCAAGATGGTGGCCGACGCCAAGAAGAATCTCGAAGATGGCGAGAAGTTCCTTGCCGACAATGGCAAGAAGCCGGGTGTGATCACCACCGCCTCGGGTCTGCAGTACCAGGTATTGACTGAAGGCAAGGGCGCCAAGCCTCACGCCAGCGATGCGGTCAGTGTGCACTACAAGGGTGCACTGCTCGATGGCAAAACCTTCGATAGCTCTTACGACCGTGGTGAACCGGCGACCTTAGTGCTCGGCAGTCTGGTACCGGGTTGGCAAGAAGGCATCGCGCTGATGCCGGTCGGCAGCAAGTACCGCTTCTGGATACCGAGCAAGCTGGCCTACGGCGAACAGGGTGCAGGTCCGATCGGGCCGAACCAGACGTTGATGTTTGAAGTCGAGCTGCTCGGCATTGCCAAGCCGGGCGGCAAGTGAGCAACGGGTAACCCCTCCAGGTGCAGGGATGCACCTGCGGATTCGTTTCTCGTTGGAGTACCTATGCGCGTCACCATCTTCGGCACTGGATACGTCGGCCTCGTCACTGGCACCTGCTTGGCCGACGTTGGTCACGACGTGGTCTGTGTCGACATCGACCCGATCAAGATCGACGGGCTCAACAACGGCGTGATCCCGATCTACGAGCCGGGGCTGGAGCCGATGGTCAAGGCCAATCACGCTGCCGGACGCCTGCGTTTCACCACCGACGCCGAAGCCGCGGTCGCCCATGGCGATGTGGTGTTCATCGCGGTGGGTACGCCGCCGGACGAGGACGGCAGCGCCGACCTCAAGTACGTGCTGGCGGTGGCGCGCACGATTGGCCGTCATCTCAAGCGGCAGGTCGTGGTGGTCAACAAGTCGACCGTACCGGTGGGTACCGCCGACAAGGTGCGTGCGACGATCACGACCGAGCTGGCTTCGCGCGGCGCCGACTTCGGTTTTGAAGTCGCGTCCAATCCCGAGTTCCTCAAGGAGGGCGATGCGGTCAACGACTGCATGCGTCCAGACCGTATCGTGATCGGCGCCAGCTCCCCGGTGGCGGTGGACAAGCTCAAGCGCCTGTACGCGCCGTTCAACCGCAACCACGAACGCATCGTGGTGATGGACGTGCGCTCGGCGGAGCTGACCAAGTACGCCGCGAACGCGATGCTGGCAACCAAGATCAGCTTCATGAACGAGATCGCCAACATCGCCGAGAAGGTCGGTGCCGACGTTGAGATGGTGCGCCAGGGCATCGGTTCGGATCCGCGCATCGGCTGGCACTTCATCTATCCCGGCGCCGGTTACGGTGGCTCGTGTTTTCCCAAGGACGTGCAGGCGCTGGCGAAGACCGCGCAGCAGCACGGCTATGACGCGCAGCTGCTGGGCGCGGTGGAGTCGGTCAACGAGCGCCAGAAGGAACACCTGTTCGAGCTGATGGGCCGCCATTACGACGGAGCGATTGCCGGCAAGACGTTCGCGGTGTGGGGCCTGGCGTTCAAGCCCAACACCGACGACATGCGCGAGGCTTCGAGCCGGCGCTTGTTGCAACTGCTGTGGGATGCCGGCGCCAAAGTGCGCGCGTACGACCCGGAAGCGAGCGAGGAAGCACAGCGGATCTTTGGTGGGCGTGATGACCTGGTGCTGTGCGATTCGGAGTACTGCGCGCTCGAAGGCGCCGATGCCCTGGTGGTGGTGACCGAGTGGAAGCAGTTCCGCAGCCCGGATTTCCAGCGCCTGGGCCAGTCGCTGGGCGACCGCGTGATCTTTGATGGACGCAATCTCTACCACCCCGACGAAGTCGAGGCGGCTGGGCTGGCCTATTACGGTATCGGGCGTGGTCGCTCGATTCTGATCGGGGCCGACAAGTTGTGAGCCATCCAAGCGAACTCGAACAGCGTTTGATCGACCTGGAGATGCGTGTTGCATTCCAGGAACAGGCTCTGATCGAACTGAGCGATGCGCTGGCAGGCGCGCGGGAAGAAGAAGGTCGCACTGCCCTGTTGCTGCATCGTGTGCTTGAGGAGCTCAAGCAGATGCGCATGGCGATGTCTGCCAACCCCATCACCGGCGACGCTTCACAAGAACCCCCTCCGCCGCACTACTGATACGACGCATATGAGCAATAGTCTTCGTGACCAACTGATGGGACTTGGTTTCACTCCTGCGCCGAAGCCCGAGCGCCCGGCACAAGGAAAGTCCGACGGTAAGCCAGGTTCTCGCTCAAGCAAGCCACAAGGCGGCAAGCCGGATGGGCATGCGACCGGAGCCAGCCAGAGCGGTGAACCGCGCAGGCGTAGCGCGCACAAAGGGGGGGCGGGAAAGCAGGTCGGCCCACGTCATGCGGGCAGGCCGCAGTCGCGCGAGGACATTGACCTGGCCAAGGCCTATGCCATCCGCGCTCAACGTGAAAAGGACGAGCGCATTGCCGCCGAGGCGGCCAAGCAGGAAGAAGCACGGCTGCGGCGCGAAGCGCGCGCCAGGCTGAGCGAGCTGGTCAAGGACAAGACACTCAATGACCCGGCCGCCGAAATCGCGCGCCATTTCCCGTATGGCGGCAAGATCAAGCGCATCTATGTCAACCCGGTCCAACTCAAGGCACTCAATGCCGGCGAGCTGGGTGTGCTGCAAATGGATGGCCGCTACACGTTGGTCAGCGCTGAAGTGCTGGCACAGGCTGAAGCAATCTTCGCTGCCGCAATCGCATTGAAGGTGGATCCGAATGCGCCGGCCGGTGACGACCCCTACGCCGACCCGCAATACCAGGTACCAGATGACCTGATCTGGTGATCATTCCCGGCGGAGATGTCATGAAAAGCCAGGAAGTGCCTAGAACCTATCTCAAAATTAAATCTGGTGAAAAATGCCTATGAAATAGGCCTACGACGAATATTTAAGACACGCACTGGGACCGCATTCGGCACCACTTTCCGGAAGAGAAAATCCCCGGCGATCGGCCCGGCCGCAAGCCGGTGCCGGCGCGCCGGGTACTTGACGCGGTGTTGTGGGTACTCAAGACCGGAGCACAGTGGCACATGCTTCCGCAGTCACACCCGAACTACAAGACGGTGCATCGTCGTTTCCAGCAGTGGTGCCAGCAGGAAGTGTTGCGCGACATTCTGGTCGATCTAGGGCAACGCTGAAAAAGGCCCCCGAGATCGGGGAAATAGTATTGATCCTTGCAACAGGCGCAGCGCGATGAAACAGCAGACACTGGCGATGGCCGCCGATCAGATGGCGGGCTTTGAACAGCACCGCCGGCCGACACGTCGGGATGTGTTCCTTGCGACGATGGAGCGGATCGTGCCGTGGTCGAGGTTGTGCGCGGTGATC
>WWPM01004953.1:0-13503 GCA_023279145.1 Glomeris maerens | reverse complement strand
GGCGCGGCCTGGCGGGGGGCGTCCTGGAGAACACCGTCGCCGCCATGCGCTCGCCGCCGCAGCGGCTGCACGCCTGGCTCGGCCCCGCAGCCGGCCCGCAGCACTACGAGATCGGCGAAGAGGTCTTTGATGCCTTCGTATCACGCGACTGGAGTGCGGGCAGCGCCTTCATCAGCACCCGTCCGCACCATTGGCGGGTGGATCTGTATGCCCTGGCGCGGCAGCGGCTCGAAGCCGTGGGCATCGATGCCGGCCGCATCCATGGCGGTGGCCTGTGCACGATCGCCGAACCGGGTCGCTTCTTCTCCCATCGACGTGACCAGCGCGGTGGGCGCATGGCTTCCCTGATCTGGATCGAAGCCTTGGGTCGCGCCACGGGGTGATGGCCGGTGCCGCGATGAGATGAGATGCGTCACGATTAGAATCCGATCTTCCCTGTGACGAGTACGACGATGTCCCTGCAAGACCAACTCCATGCCACTCCCGGTGTCAGCGCTCGGCGCGACGCGGCCACCGCGCAGTTCGTGTTCAACCACACGATGCTGCGCGTCAAGGACATCACCCGGTCGCTGGATTTCTACACACGCGTGCTGGGCTTCACGCTGGTGCGCCGGCGCGATTTCGTCGACGCAAGGTTCAGCCTGTACTTCCTGGTGCTGATCGATGATCCGTCGCAGATCCCCGCCGAGGAGGCGGCACGTGGCCAATGGCTGCTGAGCCAGCGCGGCGTGCTCGAACTGACCCACAACCATGGCACCGAAGACGATACCGGCTTCGCCTACCACGACGGTAACAGTGAGCCGCGCGGCTTTGGCCACATCTGCGTGTCGGTGCCGGATGTGGAAGCCGCCTGTGCCCGTTTCGAGCAGTTGGGAGTGGCTTTCCAGAAACGGTTGACCGATGGGCGCATGAAGAACATCGCCTTCATCAAGGATCCCGACGGCTATTGGATCGAGATTCTGCAGCCGACCGCGCAGGTTTGATCACCGGGTGCTTTAGCCCTCGCGCAATGCCTTGAGATAACCGCGCCGCCACGCGGTGACGTCATGGACGCGCAGCAGGGACATCATCGCCTGCCAGCGTTCGCGCCGCTCCTGCAAGGGCATCGTCACCGCGGTGGCGATGGCATCGGCTACGCCATCCATGTCATACGGGTTCACCAGCAGGGCGGTGTCGAGTTCGCGTGCGGCCCCGGCGAAGGTCGACAGCACCAGCACGCCGGGATCGTCGGGGTTCTGCGCGGCGATGAATTCCTTGGCGACCAGGTTCATGCCGTCGCGCAGCGGCGTGACCAGGCCCACGCGGGCGATGCGATAGAAACCGGTCAACGAAGGATGCGGGTAGTTGCGGTTGACGTAACGCACCGGTGTCCAGTCCGGCTCGGCGTGGGCGCCGTTGATGTGGCCGGCCAATTGCTCCAGCTCGCTGCGCAGTTGCTGGTACTCGATCACCTCGCCGCGCGAGACCGGCGCGATCTGCAGGTAGGTCAGCTTGCCGCGATGTTCGGGGTGTTGCTTGAGGAAGCGGCCGAAGGCACGGAAACGTTCGGGCAGGCCCTTGGAGTAATCCAGGCGATCGACGCCGATCGCCAGCGCGCGCCCGGAGAGGCTTGCCGCCAGCCGCCGCACCGCCGCTTTGTTCACCGCCACCGTGGCCTGATTGGCGATGTGCCCGGTATCGATGCTGACCGGGAAGGTGCCGGCGCGCAGGCGGCGGCCGCGCTCGGTTTCGAGAACCCCGTTATCGATCACGCGACCGCGCCCGAACAAGCGGACGTAGTCTTGGAAGCGCTCCAGATCACGTCCGGTCTGGAAGCCGATCAGGTCGTATGACGACAGCCCTTCGAACAGGCGCTGGTGCTGCGGCAAGGCCGCCAGCAGGTCCGACGACGGCATCGGCACGTGCAGGAAGAACCCCAGTCGGCAGCGCACGCCCAGCTCGCGCAACAACTTCGCCATCGGGATCAGATGGTAGTCGTGGACCCAGACCAGGTCGTCGTCGCGCAGCAGCGGCGCCAGCTTCTCGGCGAACAGCGCATTGACCCGGCGGTACGCGGCGTAGGTGGCGCGGCTGTAGTCGACCAGATCGACGCGAAAATGCAGCAGTGGCCACAACGTGCGGTTGGCGAAGCCGTTGTAGTAGTCGTCGTGGTCGCGCTTGGACAGGTCGACGGTGACATAGCGGATATTGCCGCGCTCGATCTCGTGCACCTTGCCCGAAGCTTCGGCGTCGATCTTGCCGCTCCAGCCGAACCACAGGCCACCGGTCTCTTCCAGTGCCGCATGCAGGGCAATCGCGAGACCGCCGGCGCTGTCGACGCCGGGCAGGGCGACACGGTTGGAGACCACCACCAGGCGGCTCATGCCCACACCTGCGTCCAACCGCACACGCTCACGCCGCGTCCTGCCAGGGCCGCGACAAGCGCATCGCCGCATTGATCAGGCCGACGTGCGAATAGGTCTGCGGGAAGTTGCCCCAGGCCTCGCCGCCGCCGAATTCCAGGTCTTCCGACAGCAAGCCGAGCGAATTTCGCCGCGCCAGGATGTGCTCGAACAGCGTCCGCGCCTCTTCGTGGCGGCCGATCGAGGCCAGCGCATCGATGTACCAGAACGTGCAGATCGTGAAGCTGGTCTCGGGAGAACCGAAGTCATCGGGCGCGACGTAGCGGAACAATGCATCGCCCCGCCGCAGTCCCTTGCCGATGGCCTCCACCGTGCGCACGAAGCGCGGATCGTCGGCCTTGATGAAGCCCAGGTCGGCCAGCAGCAGCAGCGACGCATCCAGGCGGTTGCCGTCGAGGGCTTCGACGAAATGGCCCAGCTCGCTGTTGTAGGCGTGCTCGGTGATGCGCGCATGCATCTGGTCGGCACGCTCACGCCAGAACTTGCACTGCGCCGCCAGGTTCAGGTGCACCGCGATCTTGGCCAGGCGATCGCAGGCGGCCCAGCACATCACGCTGGAGTAGGTGTGCACTTCAGCGCGCCCGCGGAACTCCCACAGTCCGGCATCGGGCTGGTCGTGCAGCCGGTAGGCCAGCTCGCCCAATGGCTCGATGCGGGCGAAGATCGCCGCGTCGCCCACGCGCGCCAGGCGCTGGTCGAAGAACAGTTGCGTCGCCGCCAGCACGACGCTGCCGTACACATCGTGCTGGGCCTGCAGCCAGGCCAGGTTGCCGCGCCGCACCGGGCCCATGCCGCGATAGCCGGCCAGCGACGCGACTTCCGATTCGGCCAGTTCGCGCTCGAAGCCGATGCCATACAACGGCTGCAGCGCACCGTCGTTGGCGGCGACGTTGGCGACGTAGCGCAGGTAGTCCTCCATGCTGCGGGTGGCGCCGAGGCGGTTGAGGGCGCGGACGACGAACGCCGAGTCACGCAGCCAGCAGTAGCGGTAATCCCAGTTGCGCACGGTGTTGGCCGCCTCGGGTATGGAGGTGGTCATCGCCGCCACTATTGCGCCGGTTTCCTCGTACTGGCACAGCTTCAGCGTGATCGCGCTGCGGATCACCGCGTCCTGCCATTCCAGCGGAATCGATAGGTAACGCACCCAGTCGCGCCAGTAGGCGATCGTCTTCTCTTCGGACTGGCGGACGAATGTGGCCACCGGCTGGGTCAGCGTTTCGTCTGGGCCCAGCACCAGGTGCAGGTCGCGGTCGAGCACGAACGGCAGGCTGTCGCGGACCAGGCGCACCGGCACGTCGCTGGTCAGCCGCAGGGTGAAGTCCGGAATCAGGTAGCGGATGTGGTTGCTGCCCCAGGTCGTTTCCGGCTTGCTGGCGCCGTAGTCGGCGAGCGGGCGCAGACGGATGCGGATGCGCGGCAATCCCGACAACGGGCGCACGTGCCGCAGCAGCATCACCGGTCGATAAAAGCGCTCGTTCTGGTGCCAGCGTGGGGCGAAGTCGATGATCTCGATGGCGCCGCCGTGGCTATCGCGCAGGACGGTGCGCAGCACGGCGGTATTGAGCAGGTACGCCTGCTCGGACGAGGTGAAGTCCTCCAGTTCGATGGTGTAGTCGCCGCCGTTGTGATGGCGCGGCGACAGCAGCGCGCAGAAGGTCGGGTCGCCATCGAAAGCGGGAACACAGCCCCAGACGATGCGGGCGCGGGCGTCGATGAGGGCGGCGATGCTGCCGTTGCCGACGATGCCCAGGTCGAGATTGCTCTGGAGCGGCGTGGGTGAAGTCATCCGTCCTCCTCGCTGTGCGGGTTGCGCGGCCAGTCACGCGCCGATCGCGTGACCGCATCGCCGCGAAGGGGTCATGTCAATGCGATTGCGACCGCGTCTTCGAGCCAGGCACGCACGGCGGCAGGGGAGTTCAGTCCATAGCGTGCGTTGCTGGGTTGGCGGGTACCGACCAGCACGCCGAATCCGCCGTGACAGTTGACGGCGGCAAAGCCATGTTCGTCGGTGAGATCGTCGCCGACAAATACCGGGCGGCGCCCTTGGAACGGAGGCAACGTAAGCAAGTCGAGTACTGCGGCACCCTTGTTGGCACCGTCGGGGCGCAGTTCGATGACGTGATTGCCCGGTTGCAGGTGATAACCGGGGAGGTTGATCAGCGCCGAGGTCGCGAACTCGTGCAGCGGCTCCTCGGCGGCCGGTGCGCCACGCCAATGCAGTGCCAAGCCGATGCCCTTGTCCTCGATGCGGGCGCCGGGGTATTTGGCTGCCAGCGCGCGCGCTGAAGCGAGTACGCCGTCCAGTGCCGGCACGCGCGGAAGCTGCTGGACGTGGCCATCGTCACGCCGCTCCAACCCGTGCAGTGTCGCCAGGGTGTCGGTCAGGCCGGCTTCGACCGCGACGTCGCCAGGGGCATCGGCGAAATCGAGCAAAGTGCCGTCGACGTCGAGAAACACGGCCCAGTCGGGTGCGACCGTGGGCGGCAGCGGCAGGTGGGGAGGCCGTAGGCTCATCTCGCCATTGTGAACAAGCGCATGTAATCAACAGGTGGACACGCCGCCGCGTGCTTGAATAGCCGTGGGCGGGGCCGCATTTGATGGCCATCGCAGCCGGTGATGACGGCTGCCGGATGTCGAGAGGAACACCATCCATGCGAACGGACAAACTCACATCGCGTTTCCAGCAGGCGCTGGCCGACGCGCAGTCGCTGGCGGTCGGTCGCGACCACAACGTGATCGAACCGGTGCATCTGCTGACGGCCTTGCTCGACCAGAGCGGCGGCAGCACGCGGCCGCTGCTGGCGCAGGCCGGCGTCAACGTACCGCTGCTGCGCGAGCGCCTGGGCGAGGCGTTGGAAAAGCGGCCCAAGGTCAGCGGCCAAGCCGGCAACATCAGCGTCGGCAACGATCTGGCACGGCTGCTCAATGTCACCGACAAGCTGGCCCAGCAGCGTGGCGATGCCTTCATCGCCAGCGAGTTGTTGCTGCTCGCCGCGCTCGACGACGGCGGCGAAGTAGGGCGCGCGCTCAAGGCGGCCGGCGCCAGCAAACCCAAGCTCGAAGCGGCGATCGAAAAACTGCGGGGAGGCGAGAGCGTGCAATCGGAAAATGCCGAGGACCAGCGCCAGGCGCTGGAGAAATACACCATCGACCTCACCGCCCGTGCCGAGAGCGGCAAGCTCGATCCGGTGATCGGTCGCGATGAAGAGATTCGCCGCACCGTGCAGGTGCTGCAGCGCCGGACCAAGAACAACCCGGTGCTGATCGGCGAACCCGGCGTGGGCAAGACCGCGATTGTCGAGGGACTGGCGCAGCGCATCATCAACGGCGAAGTGCCCGAGGGGCTGCGTGGCAAGCGCGTGCTGAGCCTGGACATGGGTGCGCTGATCGCCGGCGCCAAGTTCCGTGGCGAATTCGAGGAGCGCTTGAAAGCGGTGCTCAACGACCTGTCGAAGAACGAAGGCCAGATCATCCTCTTCATCGACGAACTGCACACCATGGTCGGCGCTGGCAAGGCCGAGGGTGCGATGGACGCGGGCAACATGCTCAAGCCGGCGCTGGCGCGCGGCGAGCTGCACTGCATCGGTGCAACCACCCTCAATGAGTACCGCCAGTTCATCGAGAAGGACGCCGCGCTGGAACGCCGCTTCCAGAAAGTGTTCGTCGGCGAGCCGACGGTCGAGGACACCATCGCCATCCTGCGCGGCCTCAAGGAGCGCTACGCGGTGCACCACGGCGTGGAGATCACCGACCCGGCGATCGTCGCCGCGGCCACGCTTTCCAACCGCTATATCAGCGATCGGCAACTGCCCGACAAGGCCATCGACCTGATGGACGAGGCGGCCTCGCGCATCCGCATGGAGATCGACTCCAAGCCGGAGGAACTCGATCGCAAGGAGCGTCGTCTCATCCAGCTCAAGATCCAGCGCGAGGCGCTGAAGAAGGAGAAGGACGCCGAGTCGAAGAAGCGCTTGTCGGACCTCGAAGACGAGATCGGCAAGCTCGAACGCGAGTTCAACGACCTGGAGGAAGTGTGGAAGGCCGAGAAGGCCATGCTGCAGGGCGCCACCCGCATCAAGGAGCAGACCGAGCAGGCCAAGCTTGATCTGGAAGCCGCGCAGCGGCGCCAGGATTTCGCCGCGATGAGCCAGATCCAGTACGGCCGTCTGCCGGAGCTGGAGAAGCAGCTCAAGAGCGCGCAGGAAGCCGAGACCAAGGGCTTTACCCTGCTGCAGGACAAGGTCACCGCCGAGGAGATCGCGCAGGTGGTTTCGCGCTGGACCGGCATCCCGGTGGCGAAGATGCTCGAAGGCGAGCGCGAGAAGCTGCTGCGCATGGAAGAGCACCTGCACACGCGCGTGGTCGGCCAGGACGAGGCGATCAAGGTCGTGTCCGATGCGGTGCGGCGCTCGCGCGCAGGCCTGTCGGATCCGAACCGTCCCAGTGGCTCGTTCCTGTTCCTGGGCCCGACCGGCGTCGGCAAGACCGAGCTGTGCAAGGCGCTGGCCGAATTCCTGTTCGACTCGACCGATGCGATGGTGCGCATCGACATGAGCGAATTCATGGAGAAGCACTCGGTGAGCCGCCTGGTTGGCGCGCCTCCGGGCTATGTCGGCTATGAGGAAGGCGGCTACCTGACCGAGGCCGTGCGCCGCCGTCCGTACAGCGTGATCCTGCTCGACGAGGTTGAGAAGGCGCATCCGGATGTGTTCAACATACTGCTGCAGGTGCTCGACGACGGCCGCCTCACCGATGGGCAGGGCCGCACGGTCGATTTCCGCAACACCGTGATCGTGATGACGTCCAACCTGGGCTCGCACCAGATCCAGGACATGTTCGATAGCAGCGGGGCCGGTGACGGCTCCGCCGAGGCTTACACGCAGATGAAGGCGGCGGTGATGGGCGTGGTGCAAGCGCATTTCCGCCCGGAGTTCATCAACCGACTCGACGACATCGTCGTGTTCCATCCGCTCGACAAGGCACAGATCCGCCAGATCGCGCGCTTCCAGATCGCGGGTCTGGAAAAGCGCATGGGCGAGCGCGGGCTGGGGCTGGAGCTGACCGACAACGCGCTGAACCTGCTCGGCAACGTCGGCTTCGATCCGGTCTATGGTGCGCGACCGCTCAAGCGGGCGATCCAGCAGCAGCTGGAGAATCCGCTGGCTTCGAGGATCCTCGCCGGTGAGTTCGTCAGTGGCGATACCGTGAAGGTGGATGTCGCGGGTGGACAGCTGACCTTCGTGAAGGCCTGAAGGTCGTCGCCCCCGCTTCGGCGGCGCTTTCAGGCCGGCACGGCGGGGGGCAGGTGGCGTTCGCCGCGGTAGTGCGGTGTCGCCATCACCATCTCGGCCAGGCTGTGGGCCAGCTCGCGTTCGGCCATCACCGCGCCATCGGCGCCGTGGTCGAGCAGGTGCTTGACCTCGGCGTCGCTGTGCGCGCGTGCCACGATCGTCAGGGCCGGATTGATCTGACGCAGCTTGGCGATGATCTCTCCGGCTTCCAGTGCGTTCTGAATCGCCACCATCACCGTGTTCGCGCGCTCCGGTGCGGCTTCGCGCAGCACGCGCTCGTTGGCGGCATTGCCGCGGATCGCCGGCAGGCCGGCGGCACGCGCCTGTATGACCAGGTCTTCCTCATCGTCGATGACGACGATTTCCACACCGCGCTCGGTCAGCAAATGGCTTAGTTCGCTGCCGACGTGGCCGTAGCCGATTTGGATCACGTGGTTGCTCAGGCCCGGCCGGATCGGCGGTGAGATGTGCTCTTCCGGTTCCGGCGCGCGGTTGGCGGCCTCGCGTGCCTCGCGCCGGTCGAGCCAGGCAAACAGCAACGGGTTGACGATGATCGACAGCAGCGCGCCGGCCAGAATCAGATCCTGGCCTTCGCTGGGCAGGATATCCAGTTGCAGGCCCAGGCCAGCGAGGATGAAGGAGAACTCGCCGATCTGCGCCAGACTGGCCGAGATCAGCAGCGCGGTCGAGTTGGGTTTGCCGAAGGCGCGGACGATGGCATAGGCGGCCAGCGACTTTCCGATCACGATGATCAGGAAGGTCGCGATCACCTCCAGCGGGCGGTCGATCAGGATCCTCGGGTCGAACAGCATGCCCACCGAAACGAAGAACAGCACCGCGAAGGCATCGCGCAGCGGCAGTGTTTCGGCTGCCGCCTGGTGGCTGAACTCGGATTCGTTGAGCAGCATGCCGGCGAAGAACGCGCCCAGCGCGAACGACACCCCGAACAGCGCCGCCGAGCCGAACGCCACGCCCAGCGCGATCGCCAGCACGCACAGCGTGAACAACTCGCGCGAACCGGTGCCGGCGACGCGCTCGAGGATCCACGGGATCACCCGGCGGCCGACGATCAGCATCACCGCGACGAACGCGCCGACCTTGGCGAAGGTCTTGAACAGCGCCGCCCACACCTGCACCGCGTCGCCGGCTTCGCCCTTGAGCACGCCCGCCAGCGCCGGCAGCAGCACCAGCGCGAGCACCATTGCCAGGTCCTCGACGATCAGCCAGCCGACCGCGATGCGGCCGCGTCCGGTTTCGACCAGTCGGCGTTCTTCCAGTGCGCGCAGCAACACCACCGTGCTGGCCACCGACAGCGACAGGCCGAACACGATGCCGGCGCCATGCGACCAGCCAAGCAATCGCGCCATGCCCCAGCCGAGCACCGTCGCCAGGGCGATCTGGGCGATGGCGCCGGGCAGAGCGATCGCCTTGACCGCCATCAGGTCGCGCATCGAGAAGTGCAGGCCGACGCCGAACATCAGCAGGATCACGCCTACTTCGGCCAACTGCGGTGCCAGCGTCTGATCGCCGACGAATCCGGGTGTGAAGGGCCCGGCGATGACGCCGGCCAACAAATAACCCACCAGAGGCGACAGCCGCAGGCGTTGCGCCAGCGAGCCAAAGATGAACGCCAGCACGAAGCCGGCCACCAGGATTGCGATCAGGGACGTGTGATGCATCGGCTCTCCAGTTGCGGTCTGCGTTCAGGATGTGGGCCGAGGAGGGGTGATGCAACCCGCGCTGCCGGCGGCTAGGTCCGTTCGCCAGATTGCGCCAAGGCGTGTCAAACGCCGGTCAGCACATGTGCGAGCGCGCACGGGGAGCCGATCAGGGCGCCGCCGCGCCGCCGCAGGCCGTGATTCCCGGTCCAAAGCCGCCGAACCGCTAGACTAGTCGGGTTTTCGCCTTCGCTTCTGGTCCCCTCCGTGATCTCCTTCCGTAATTTCGCCCTGCGCCGGGGCGAGCGCCTGCTGTTGTCCAACGTCGACCTGGCCCTGCATGCCGGCTGGCGCGTGGGCGTGATCGGCCGCAACGGCACCGGCAAGTCGTCGTTGTTCGCCGCCATCCAGGGTCATGTCGAAGCCGACAAGGGCGATATCGACGTGCCATCGCGCGTGCGCATCGCCAGCGTGGCCCAGGAAACCCCGGCGCTCGACGATCCTGCGCTCGATTTCGTCCTCTCTGGCGACGCCCTGGTGCATGCCGCGATCGTCGCCGAGCGCGAAGCGGTCGAGCGCGAGGACTGGGAAGCCGTCGCCGAAGCGCATCACCGCCTGGAAGAGCTCAACGGTTACGACGCCACCGCGCGTGCCGGCAAGCTGCTGCACGGCCTTGGCTTCTCGCCCGACACGCACGAGCGGGCCGTCAAGGAATTCTCCGGTGGCTGGCGCGTTCGCCTGAACCTGGCGCGCGCGCTGATGACGCCGTCGGACCTGCTGCTGCTCGACGAACCGACCAACCACCTCGACCTCGACGCGGTGCTGTGGCTGGAACAGTGGCTGCTCAAGTACCCGGGCACGCTGCTGCTGATCTCGCACGACCGCGAATTCCTCGACGAGATCACCACCCACACGCTGCATCTGCACGACGGCAAGGGCAAGCTCTACGCCGGTGACTACACCGCCTTCGAGCGCCAGCGCGCCGAACACCTGCGCCTGCAGCAGATCACCCACGAAAAGGTGCAGGCCGAGCGCGCCCACCTGCAGAGCTTCATCGACCGTTTCAGCGCCAGCGCAGCCAAGGCCAAGCAGGCGCAGTCGCGGGTCAAGCGCCTGGCGAAGATGGCCGACACCGAAGCGGTGCGCGTGGAGCGCGCGCTGCGGGACGAGTTCCCGGCGCCGGCCAAGCTGCCGCACGCGCTGCTGCGCGTGACCCACGCCGATTGCGGCTACGGCGATCACACCGTGCTGCACCAGATCGGCTTCATCCTCGAAGCCGGCGACCGTGTCGCACTGCTCGGCCCCAACGGCGCCGGCAAGTCGACCCTGGTGAAATCGCTGGTCGGCGAACTGCCGCTGCTGAGCGGCGAGCGCGGTGGTCATCCTGATCTGCGCATCGGCTACTTCGCCCAGCACACGGTGGAGTCGCTGCGCGAAGGCACGACCGCGATCGACCACCTGGCCGACATCGCGCCGGGCGTGGCCACGCAGCAGTTGCGTGACTTCCTGGGCAAGTGGAACTTCCCCGGCGACCGCGCGTTCGAGAAGGTCGACGTGTTCTCCGGTGGCGAACGTGCACGCCTGGCGCTGGCGCTGATTGCCTGGCGCAAGCCGAACGTGCTGTTGCTCGACGAGCCGACCAACCACCTCGATCTCGACATGCGCGAGGCCCTGGCCGAGGCGCTGAGCATCTTCGAAGGCGCGATCGTGATGGTCAGCCACGATCGCCACCTGATCGGCCTGGTCTGCGACACGTTCTGGCGCGTCGCCGACGGCGTCGCCCAGCCGTTCGATGGCGATCTCGATGCCTACGCCGTGTGGCTGCGCACGCGCGACAGCAGCGGCGACGGCAAGGTGCCGGCCAAGGTCGCCGCGGCCGCACCGGCGCCGGTGCCGGCGGCCAAACCCGCCGCCAAGGCCCCCAAGGCCAACGCGCACAAGCTGGCGCAGGCCGAGGCGCGCGTGGCCGAGCTGGAGTCCAAGCTGCACACGCTCGACATGGACCTGGCCGACCCGGACCAGTACGCCGGCGGCGGCACCGACGCGGCCGAACTGGCCAAGCGCCGCGAGCAGGTGGCGGCGGAGCTGGTGAAGGCCGAAGAGGCGCTGCTGGGGTTGTACGAGAGCGGCTGATCGCCCCGGCGAGGCCGCCCAGGCCGCCTCGCGGTCATCGGATGCTTGAAAAGCCGGCAGTTGCCTCCAGAATGCCGGCCTGTCTTCGCAACGCGTCGTGCCATGCCGATCTATGCCTTTGAGTGCGCCGCCTGCGGCCACGCCTTTGACCGCCTGCAGAAGCTGTCTGAGGCCGACCCCACGCAGTGTCCGGCCTGCGGCGAGCCGCACGTGCGCCGCCAACTGACCGCGCCGCAGTTCCGCCTGGCCGGTGGCGGTTGGTACGAAACCGACTTCAAGAAAGACGGCGACAAGAAGCGCAACCTGGCCGGTGACAGCGCATCTTCGTCCGGCGGTGACAGCAAACCGGGCCAGGACAAGCCGGCTGGCAACCCGTCTGCCGACAGCAAGCCGGCCGAGAAGAAGGCCGACCCGGCGCCTGCGTCCAAAACCTGAAGCCATCCCAGGCACCCGCCGCGGAACTGCTTGCCGGGGCGCTTGAAGGGCTCCATCGACGTTGTCCGCGTTGAGCGTGGGCAAGTAAGCGGCTGCTGGCCTTAAAATGACCTGTTCTCCGGCCTCAGGTCGGATTTGCCGCAACCCCGGAGTCCCCCCATGCGTACCCATTACTGCGGCCTCATCGATGAGGCTCTGATCGGACAGACCGTCACTTTGTGCGGCTGGGCCGACGTTGCCCGTAACCTCGGCGGCCTGTGCTTCATCGACCTGCGCGACCACGAAGGCATCGTCCAGATCGTGGCGGAGCCGGCCCAGGATCCGGCGCTGGGCGCGGGCGAGGTCAATGCCGCGGTGATCGCGGCGGCCGCGCAGGTCGGTTACGAAGACTGCCTGCGCATCACCGGCGTGGTGCGCAAGCGCGAAGCGGTCAACGCCAGGATCCGCACCGGCCAGGTCGAAGTGGTCGCAATCAAGATAGCGCTGCTCAACAAGGCCGAGCCGCTGCCGTTCCACGCCCATGAGAACCCGGGCGAGGACATCCGCCTGCAGTACCGCTACCTCGACCTGCGCACGCCGGAAATGCAGCGCAAGATGCGCACCCGCATCAAGCTGGTGCAGGCGCTGCGCCGCTACCTCGACGAACGCGGCTTCCAGGACATCGAAACGCCGATCCTGACCAAGGCCACGCCGGAAGGCGCGCGCGACTTCCTGGTGCCGGCGCGCATGCACCACGGCGAGTTCTACGCGTTGCCGCAGTCGCCGCAGCTGTTCAAGCAGATCCTGATGATGGCCGGCTTCGACCGCTATTATCAGATCGCGCGTTGCTTCCGCGACGAAGCCCTGCGTGCCGATCGCCAGCTTGAGTTCACCCAGCTCGACATGGAGTTCGCCTGGGTGTCCGAGCGCGACGTGCAGGACCTGACCGAGGAGATGATCCGTTCGGTGTTCCGCGAAGTGATGGGCGCCGAACTGGCTGCACAGTTCCCGCGCATGACCTACGCCGAGGCGATGCGCCGCTACGGTTCGGACAAGCCGGACCTGCGCATCGCGCTGGAGTTCACCGACATCGCCGAACTGGTGAAACACTGCGAATTCAAGGTCTTCACCGACTGGGCCAGCCATGAAGACGGCCGCGTGGTCGCGCTGCGCGTTCCGGGTGCGGCAACGCTGAGCCGCAAGCAGATCGACGACTACGGCGCGCACGCCGCCAAGCACGGCGCCAAGGGCCTGGCGTGGATGAAGGTGGAGGACACCGGCAAGGGCCGCGAAGGCGTCAATTCACCCACGGCCAAGTCCTCGGCGACGCCACGCTGGCGGCGATCCTGTCCGCCACCGGTGCGCAGACCGGCGATGCCATCTTCTTCGGCGCCGCCACCTACAAGTCGGCCAGCGATTTCATGGGCGCGCTGCGCCTGAAGCTGGGCAAGGACCTGGGCATGGTCGCCGACCGCTGGGCGCCGCTGTGGGTGACCGACTTCCCGATGTTCGAGTGGGACGACGAGGAGAACCGCTACGTCGCCCTGCATCATCCGTTCACCGCACCGGCGGTCGATTCCATCGCCGACCTGCGCGCGAACGCGA
>WWPM01004948.1:0-13427 GCA_023279145.1 Glomeris maerens | reverse complement strand
GCTCGTTCCCCATTTCCGCTGGGGTGTCGGGCCTGCCGTAGCGGTCTGGATGCATTTCGTTCCATCGCTCCAAGTGGGAGCGATTCGGATCGGGACCTAGTCGGAGCGGTTGGTCAGTCACTTCAGAATCCTTTCTTGCTGATCCGGTGCTGGAAATCCGGGTCGTAATTCATGCGCCGCATGGCTTCGAGCGAGCCAGCTATCCATTGCGAAGTGCCATCGGCGCCATTGACGGCGAGCCATTCTTTTCCGGCTTCCAGCGCCTGGTCGAAGCCGGCATCTGTTCCCTCGAAGTTCCGATGTTCGATGGTCTGCCGGTCACGCATGAGAGAGAGTTGCCAGCCGGTGATTTTTCCCGGAACGCTCTCTCTTTCGTCCGCCGACAAGCCGGGGATGCCTTCAAGCACCTCGGCCAGTTGAGGGTCCAATGCACTTTCGGCTCTTATCGGATCGATGCGGTAGGTGTGCTCCTGCATGTCGCGCTCCTTGGCTTATGCAGCCTCAAGTTCAACGTGAACCTGTCGCCCCAACGAGGCTGCGATGTTCACCAGCGCGTCGAGCGAGAAGCGCGAGATGCGGCCGCGCAGCAGGTCGTTGATGCGCGGCTGGGTAATGCCGCAATGTTCCCCGGCCGCAGCTTGCGTCCATCCGCTTTCCTGGACAAGCGAGGTGATCTTTCGCATCAGTTCTGCGCGAACCTTGAGGTTTGCAGCTTCCTCGGTGGTGTCGGCAAGCGCATCCCAGACGCTGGCAAATCGTGTTGAGGTCTTGTCCATGGCGGATGTTCAGGCTGCTTTGCGTTTCTCGCGCGGGGCGGTCGCTTCAGTCTTCCGTGGGCGACCACCAAGCTTGCCATTCGCGCGAGCTGCGGCCTTCTTGGCCTTGGTCGCCGCTTGGCCACCTTTGCGGCCGCGCTCGGCCATCCAAGCCTTGGTGCCGAAGATGCCTTCCAGGAGGGCAGGCAGATAGAGATCTGCATCCAGTACCGGGAAGTGGATGCCGTAGCCGCTGGGGCTGATGCGGATCGCCGACAGGTTCTTGGTGCTGGCGGTCTCTAGCCCCTGTGTCTGCGCAGCCGGCAATCCGATCACGATCCCGTTGGACAGGCGGATGCACACCAGACCAGTGTTCGGGTTGTAGGTGGCGCCTGTCGCCTGCGGCACATGGTTTTTGAGTTCCTGTGCGCGGGCGCGGGCTGCCTGCATCTGACGATTAGTAATTGCCATGGATCTGTCTCCACTGCCTGCATAGGTCAGCCAGGTTGTCCTGCAGGTGCGATGCAATCAGGTTCAACGTGACCTTTCTGAATCCGTAGTTCTCCCTCAGGGAGGGCGGGCCGTCCGGGCAGTTCAACTCGAAGATGGCCTCGTGCTCGTTGCTCATGATGTGAACGTGGCAGGGGCGGTGATCGTTCGAGTAGATGACGACCCGATAGCTCAGGAACCTCAGGACGGTTGCCATGATATCAAAAACCTAAGCGGCTTGGGTTTCTAGGTTCTGACCGACCGTAGCCGGTTCAGGCTCAGCATTGCCGGCCGGACGTTCCGGCACCTGCTCGGGCCGGAGGTGGGTGTAGCGCTTCAAGGTTGTCCAGGACTCGTGCAGGGTGAACTGAGCGACTTCTGGGATGTCGTAGCCGCGCTCGAACAGGCGAGAGGCGGCCTCGTGGCGGAGGTCGTGGAAGTGGAGGTCCTGCAGGCCTCGGAGCCGGCAGGCACGGGTGAAGTTGGCGCCGATCGACTTGGGGTTGTAGGGGAACACGCGCGGGTCGGGGGTCTGCTTCCCGTCCGGACCATCCATCACTAGCTTGGGCTGTCGCTCGATGATCTTCCAAGCCTCTGACAGCAGTCGGAAGGCGCGACGGTTGCCGACCTTCTTGCGCGGGTGCTTCACGTCATCCAGCCAGGCGATGCCCTTGTCGCGATTAAGGTCAGCCCACTTGAGTCGGGTGATTTCCTCCTGGCGCCGGGCGGTCAGCAGGGCGAAGTGGATGATGTCGGCCATCGGGATTTCGGCGCGCGCATCGCGGACGGCAAAGTGATCGAGCAGCGCCTTCTCCTCCGCAGCCGATACCCGGCGTTGGCGCTGCTTTGGCTTGGCGATGACGCGGCGCTGCCGCAGTTCGTGCGAGGCATCTTCCAGCAGCTGCAAGTCAATGGGCAGGGACAGGGAGGCGCGGGCGGAGCGCAGTACCTGACGCAGCCAGATTAGGTCGTTGTTGGCGGTCGCGGGGCCGGCGCCGTCCCTGCGGCGCGCTTCGACGTGGGCGATGTAGTCGGCGGTCGTCAGGCGCAGCACGTTTTTCTTCGCGATCTCGTAGCCGGCCAAGCGCTTGAGGTCAGCTTCCTTGGTGCGCCCCCAGGGCGTCAGATCCTTGATGTCTTTGCCATACCAGTCCAGCAACTCGGTCAAGGTCGAGCCCTTGCCCACCGGTTCGCCGCGTGCGCGCTGCTGGTCCAATTCGGCTTCACGGCGGCGCATCCACTCGTTGGCCAACTGGCGCCGGTCGAAGGTGGCCGACTCCGAAACGACGGTCTTGCCATCGCGCTTGAGGCGGATGATGGCCGTGTAACCTAGTGATCCGTTCTTCCGGCGGCGGGTGAGGATTGAGCCCATGCCTGGAGTGTAACAACGGTCTTTACGTTGCACCACGCGTTACACTTCGAGCCCGGAAACTGCCGAAATTGACCGATCATGACCGCAACTGAGCATCCCAAAAATTTTGGTAACTCATTGGATCAGCGCGAAAAATCACGCTATGACGCCTCCATGCGTCTTTCGGTCGCCCCGATGATGGATTGGACCGACAGCCATTGTCGCGTATTCCACCGCCTGCTGGCCCCGCATGCGCGGCTCTACACCGAGATGGTGCATGCCAATGCGGTGATCCACGGCGATCGCCCGCGGCTGCTGGCGATGGATCCGATCGAACATCCGGTGGCGCTGCAGCTCGGCGGCAGCGAGCCGGAGCTGCTGGCGCAGGCGGCGAAGATCGGGGCCGAGTGGGGCTTCGACGAGGTCAACCTCAATTGCGGTTGCCCATCTGATCGCGTCCAGGTCGGACGCTTCGGTGCCTGTCTGATGCGCGAGCCGCGACTGGTCGCCGACAGTGTCGCGGCGATGGTCGAAAGTTGCGACGTACCGGTGACGGTGAAGTGCCGCCTCGGCGTCGATGACGACCATGACTGGGGTCGCTTCCTTTCCTTCATCGATACGGTGGCCGCTGCCGGTTGCCGCATGTTCGTCATCCACGCACGCAATGCCTGGCTCAAAGGTCTTTCGCCGAAGGAGAATCGCGAAGTGCCACCGCTGCGCTACGACTGGGCCTACCAGCTCAAGCGCGAACGGCCGCAGTTGCAGATCATCGTCAACGGCGGTATCGCGGGGCAGGCCGAAGCCACCGCGCATCTGCAGCACACCGACGGCGCGATGCTCGGTCGTGCCGCCTACCACGATCCGTACCTGCTGCATCAGCTTGACGTCACCTGGTTCGGCGGCAAGGTGCGCAGCCGCGCCGAGTTGTTGCGGTCGATGCGGCCGTACATTGAGGACCAGTTGGCGCGCGGGGTTTACCTCAAGCACATCACCCGGCATCTGCTCGGGCTGTTCGCCGGTGAGCGCGGCGGCCGTGCGTTCCGTCAGGTGCTCAGCGAGGGCGCGCACAAGCCAGGCGCCGACTGGTCGCTGATCGAACAGGCGCTGGCATTGACGGAGTCCTTTGCTGTCGCCGAGCAGGCAGGCGCCGCATGATCACCCGCGACATCGCCGCGTTCCTCGCCACCGCGCGTGCCACGCCGGCCGACTTCGGTCCGGCGACCGCGCGCGCCGCTTTCCTGGTCGCGCCCGACGGCTTCCGCCTGGCCGAGCAGTCCGCCGCCGACAACCGCTACATGGCGCAGGCGGCCGGCTTCGATGCGGCCGCTGCCAGTGCCGAGCATCGCGAGTTGCATCGCGCGCTGTCGCAGGTATTGCCGACGGTGTGTTTCGCCGGCGACGCGGACACGCCCGACGCGCTGTTCCCCAACAATGTCTTCGCCACGGCCGCAGGTCGCTATGTGGTCGGCCGCATGCGCCACCCGGTGCGCCAGCGCGAGGCTGAACGTGGGGACATCCGCGCTTTCTTCGGTGGCGTGCTCGACTACGCCGAGATCGACCTGTCGACCCAGCCCCATCCGTGCGAGCTGACCGGTGCGCTGGTCATCGACCGCGCTCGTGGCCTGGGGTTCTGCGGACTGTCCGAGCGCTGCAACGAAGCCGGGGCTCGGCTGATGCACGAAGCCCTCGGCCTGCGCGCGACCGTGATGTTCGACCTGGCCACGGGCGAGTACCACACCAATGTGGTGCTCGCGATCCTGGCTGGGCGCGCCGCGCTGGTTTGCGCCGATGGCTTCGCCAATCCGGCGGTGGCCGATGCCATCGTGGGCCTGTATGCGCCACATGCACTGCGACTGTCCCCGGCCGAGCATGCCGCCTTCGCCGGCAACGCCATCGCCCTGTCCGACGACGCGGTGTGGATGAGCGCGCAGGCCGCCGCGGCCCTCACCGCTCCCCATCGGGAAGCCCTGGCCGCGGCGGGCTTCGATCTGCGCAGTGTCGGCCTGGATGCGATCGAAGCCGGCGGCGGGTCGCTGCGCTGCTGCGTCGGTGAAATCTTCTGAGCATCGCCGCAACGGTGCTGGGCCTGAACCTCGGCCATGGCCAGGTGAAAAAGTTCAGACCGGATTCACCGCATCGTTCCGAGAATGCATTCCCGTCGCACGATCATGCGATATTGCTAGTTGAAGTCTCCGCTCCGAGCATGATGACGTTGATCCGCCGCCCCTTCGCCCCGTTGCTGCTCGCCACCTTGGTGGTTGGCGGTGGCGCTGCGTCGGCTCAGGACACCGATCAAGGTGCTGCTCGTGACCTGGGCCGTGGAGGCCCAAGTCAGGATGGGGGCCACGATCGCAGCATCGATCGCCGGGAACTGTCCGACTCGGTGCGCCGGGTCGAACGCCAGACCGGCGGCCAGGTGCTGAGCGCGGAGCGGGTGCCGTACGATGGTCGCGATGTGAATCGCGTCAAAGTGGTCGATTCCAGTGGCCGGGTACGGATCTACATGGATGACCCGCAGACGCATGACCGCAGCCGCGACCGTGAAGAACCTACACACCGCGACGACGACTGAACCGCCACGCTCTGGCTTACCTGCCCGAGGATGCGGCCGAGACACGAAGACATTGGAGTCCACATGCGAATTCTGCTGGTCGAAGACGAAGCTCCGCTGCGCGAGACCCTAGCAGCCCGCCTGAAGCGGGAAGGCTTCGCGGTTGATGCCGCCCAGGATGGCGAGGAAGGTCTCTATATGGGCCGCGAGGTGCCGTTCGACCTGGGTATCATCGATCTGGGCCTGCCCAAGATGTCGGGCATGGAGTTGATCAAGGCGCTGCGCGACGAGGGTAAGAAGTTTCCCGTGCTGATCCTGACGGCGCGTTCGAGCTGGCAGGACAAGGTTGAAGGCCTCAAGCAGGGCGCCGACGACTACCTGGTCAAACCCTTCCACATCGAGGAGCTGCTGGCGCGCCTCAATGCCCTGGTGCGCCGCGCTGCAGGCTGGAGCAAGCCGACCCTGGAGTGCGGCCCGGTGGTGCTCGACCTGGCCGCGCAGACGGTCAGCGTCGCCGGCAGCAACGTCGATCTGACCAGCTACGAATACAAGGTGCTGGAGTATCTGATGATGCATGCCGGCGAGCTGGTCTCGAAGGCCGACCTGACCGAGCACATTTACCAGCAGGACTTCGACCGCGATTCCAATGTGCTGGAGGTCTTCATCGGCCGCCTGCGCAAGAAGCTCGACCCGGACGGGGCGCTCAAGCCGATCGAGACCGTACGCGGCCGTGGTTACCGCTTCGCCATCGCGCGCAGCGGGGATTGACCGGCTCCACGCATATTCCGCCGCCGCCGTCTGATGACAGCGCCGCACCGTGGCGAGTGATCGCCATCGCCATGACCTTCCCGCCCGTGCCGACGACGGACCCGCAGCGATGAGCTGGGGGCAGCCGCGTTCATTGCAGGCCCGGCAATTGATGGGCGCCAGCGTGGGCCTGATCGCCTTCCTGGCGCTGGCCGGTTACGCGCTTGACCGTGCCTTCCTGGACACGGCGGAAAGCAACACGCGTCAGCGCCTGCGCAGCCTCGCGCTGGCCTATGTCGCCGGTGGTGAGTTCGCACGCAACGGCGAGTTCATACCTCCCTATGAAACGGTCGACCCGCGTCTGGACCGGCCCGGAAGCGGCCTGTACGCGGAGGTGATCCTGCCCAACGGGCACTGGGACTCGGCGTCGGCGCAAGGCCCATCGTTGCCGGCAGGGCAGATGCTGGCGGCCAATCAGGAGAATTTTGAAGGCCCGTTGCCGATCACCGAGATCAATGGCCAGATTGGCCAGGCTTATCGCTACGGTCGTGGCCTGATCTGGAGCGCCGGGGGTGATGCCAAGTCGGAGTTCCCGTACACCATCTACATCCTCGAAGACACCACCGCGCTGAGCCACCAGGTCAGCGTGTTCCGCCAGGCGCTGTGGCGCTACCTCGGTGGTGCCGGCTTCATCCTGTTACTGCTCCAGGCCGTGGTGCTGCGCTGGAGTCTGCGTCCGCTGCGGCGTGTGATCGACGAGCTCAAGAAAGTGCAGCGCGGCGTCGCATCCCGCATGAGCGGGCGCCACCCGCGCGAGCTTGAGCCCCTGACCGAAAGCATCAATGCCTTCATCGAGAGCGAGCGTGAGAACCTCGACCGTCAGCGCAACACCCTGGCCGATCTTGCTCACAGCCTGAAGACACCATTGGCGGTGTTGCGCGCGCGTGCTAGCGAGGATATCTCCGCCGGGGAACTGCGCGAGGAAGTCGATATTCAGGTACGGCGCATGAGTGACCTGGTTTCCTATCAGTTGGCGCGCGCGGCGCGATCGGGCCACGTGTTGTTCGCCGCACCGCTGGAAATCGAACCGTATGCCGACCAGATCGTGCGCAGCCTGGAGAAGATCTACGCCGCCAAGGGCGTGCTGTGCGAGTTCGATATCGAGGAAGGCGTGAAGTTCTTCGGCGAGCCGGGCGACCTGCAGGAGGTGCTCGGCAACCTGATCGAGAACGCATTCAAATGGGCACGCACGCGGGTGTTGCTCACCGCCAAATGCGGCGAAATCGCACCCAATCGTCGCCCCGGCCTGCTGCTGGCCATCGATGACGACGGCCCAGGCGTGCCGGAGGGAAAGATCGATCTGGTGTTGCAGCGCGGTGTACGCGGCGATGAGCGTGTGCAGGGTCACGGCATCGGCTTGGCGACGGTGCAGGACGTGGTGCGCAGCTATCGCGGCACGCTTGACGTCAGTCGCTCGCAGGAGCTGGGCGGTGCCCGCTTTGAAGTCGTGCTGCCTCCGGGCCTGTAGGAGCGGGCGCTTGCTCATGGCCTCGCACCAAGGGCCACTACCCACTACGCAAACGGTGGCGGGCCGTAGAACCTGCGCAGGTGCGCCGCCACCGCCGGCATCTCGGCTTCGAGCAACTGCGGATTGCTGAAATGGTACTCAGTGGCGACGGCGAAGAATTCTTCCGGCGCTTCGGTCGCGTAAGCGTCGATGGCGGTGTCCTCACCGGCATCCACGCGCGTGGCGAGGGCGTCATACGCCGCCTGGAAATCACGCGCCCATTCGCGCTGCCAAGGCTTGGGCAGTGGCGGCGTGCCATCGAGCAGGCCGTCGAGCACATCGATCTTGTGCGCCATCTCGTGCGCCGCCACGCAGAACCCCGCGCGCGGATCTTTGCAATCGGCGGTGACATCGGCCCACGACAGGATCACCGGCCCGGTTTCCCAGGCTTCGCCGATCAGATCGTCCTGCCACTCGTGCAGCACCCCGGCGCCATCCATATGGCTGCGGTTTACGCGAAAGGCATCGGGGTAGACGATCAGTTGCGACCAGCCGTGCAGGCCTTGGGCACCGAACTCGATCAGTGGCAGGCAGCACAGCGTGGCGAGCATGCAGCGCTGGGTCGGGTCCAGCACCAGATCACCGATCGGGCTGATGGTCTTCTCGTGGAGGAAGCGAGCAGTGAGTTCGCGCAGGCGTGCTTCGCGTCCGGGATCGAACTTGGACAGCCAGGGAATGCGTGCGCGCGTGTCCAGCCAGAGCGCGTCGGGGAGCGTGCCAGGGATAGGCCAGAGGCGTCGCAACAAACTCAACAAAAGCGGGGGCGTCAGGCGTGCGGTTAGCGGAACATGCCCGGCAGGAAGCTGTGCCAGCGTGGCGACTGGATGCGGGCATTGCTGCTGTCGCTGTCGCTGTGCAGGCCCGGTTTGATCTTGGTCGCCCGCGCCGGTGCAGTGGAGCGTGCCTCTGGACGTGCGGCCTCGCGTTCGATCGCGCTTGATTCCGGGCAGCTGCCGCCATTGGCGGAGCTGAGCTTGATCTCGCGCGCAACCGAAGTCGAGCTGGCGACTACGATCAACAGGCACAGGCAGATCCGGAACATGAGGTATTCCTCGGACGGCTTTGAAGCCGACGGGCTTCAGGGGATGCTGGAATATAGCGCGAATATAAAGTGTCTTTCTGGCCGCTGGGCGGCCAAGTGCCGCGCTGCACTGCAACAATTTCCATCGGCTCTTACGATGCCTCATGGGAATCTTCTTTATCGATGCCGTCGGGGCGTGGAGGGTTGCAATCGCTGGGTACGGCCCGGCCCGGTCAGCAAGCATGCCCTCGCGCATAATTTGCGTCATGACGCGCGCCCTTTGCCCATCACCGTACCGGTGGTCGCCCCTCTCGCTGCTCGACTGCCGCCAACTCCGCATGCCCCGGGGGGCGGCTGATGGATGACCGTGCCTTGCTGCAGCGGCTGATGGCCGGGCCGGCCTCGGGAGATGCTTTGGCGCGGGCCAGCGGCCAGACCCGGGCGGCGGTCTGGAAGCGCATCGAAGCGCTGCGTGAAGCTGGCGTCGCGATCGAAGCCCAGGCCGGTCGCGGTTACCGGCTGGCACAACCGATCGACCTGCTTGATGCAGCCGCTATCGGCTCGGGGCTGCCGGCGGCCACCCGTTTGGGGCTGGCCGGGCTGGAAACGGCCTGGACGATCGACTCGACCAATTCCGAACTGCTGCGCCGGCCCACGCCCGAACGCGGCGCACTGGTACTGCTGGCCGAGCGCCAGAGCGGAGGGCGCGGCCGCCGTGGCCGCGAATGGGCGTCGCCCCTGGCCGCGCACCTGTATCTGTCGCTGGCGCGCCAGTTTGGCGCTGGCCTGGCCCGCCTCGGCGGTCTGAGCCTGGTCGCCGGTATCGCCGCGGCCGAGGCCATTCAGGACTTGGGCTTTACCGGTGTACGCCTGAAATGGCCCAACGACTTGGTGGTGGTTGCCCCCGACGGTGCGCTGCGCAAGCTCGGCGGGATTCTGGTCGAGGGCGGTGGTGAGCACGCCGGGCCGGTGCGCGCGGTGATCGGCATGGGCATCAACGTACGCATGCCGGCGGCCGTAGCCGCGCAGATCGGCCAGCCCTGGTGCGACTTGCACACGCTTTCAACGATGAGGCTTGCCGTCTCGCCACCGAACCGCAACGCCCTGGCCGCAGCCGTGCTGGCGCGATTGCTGCCGGCGCTGGAGGAGTTCGATGCGATTGGATTGGCCGGTTTCAATGCACGCTATGCCGCGCTCGATGCGCTGGCCGGGCAGGGCGTGAGCGTGCACGGCGCCACCGCAACGGTGCGCGGCACGGCGCTGGGACTGGCCGGCGATGGCGCGCTGCGGGTGTGCCTGGACAGTGGCGAGGAGCGGAATTTTCATGCCGGTGAAGTCAGTGTGCGCCGTGGCGCAGGACAAGGGGAGGAGGCATGACAGCGTGGTTGTTCGACCTAGGCAATACCCGACTGAAGTTCGCGCCGCTGCGGGCAGACGGCCGCCCCGGTGACGTGGTTGCCTTGCCGCACGGTGAGGGCGGCGTCGCCGCGGCATTGGTGCAACTGCTGCCCGAGCGCATCGACATTGCCTACCTGGCCAGCGTCGCCCATCCGGCTCTGTGCGTGGCAGTGCTCGATGCGTTGACCACACGCTGCCGGCGCATTTCGCTTGCCCGCACGCAACTGCGGTTCGGCCCGGTACGAATGGCCTACACCGACCCGAGCAAGCTCGGCGTCGACCGTTTCCTGGCGCTGTTGGCCGCGCATGCGCGCATCGGCGATGCCGCACTGGTTTGCGGTGTCGGCACCGCGCTTACCATCGACCTGGTTGATGCCGAGGGACGCCATCTGGGCGGACGTATCGCACCCTCGCCGACGTTGATGCGTGAAGCGCTGCACGAGCGTGTGCCGCAGTTACCGGAAAGTGGGGGCGATTACATCGATTTCGCCAGCGACACCGAGGACGCACTGGCCTCCGGTTGCGATGGCGCCGCGCTGGCGCTGATCGAGCGCAGCCTCGATGCAGCGCGGCTGCGCCTGGGCAGTGCCCCGCAACTGGTCTTCCACGGTGGCGGTGCTCAAGCACTGGCCGCCCGCCTTCCGAACGCGACACAGGTCGCAACCCTCGTGCTCGACGGCTTGGCACAATGGGCCGGCGCCGAATGTGCCGCTTAGAATCCGTCCATGCTCATACGCGCCCTGGTCGTCCTGCTGATCGTGCTCAATCTGGGTGTTGCGGCTTGGTGGGCGTTGCGCACACCGCCGCAAGCGGTTGCAATCAAGCAGCCGTTGGGTGTGGCACGCCTGCAATTGGCAAGTGAAGTGCAGTCATGGGTCGGGCCGGCATCCGCAACGCCGCTGCTCGCCGCGAAGGCCGCCGTTACGGCCCCGGCGGTCCCTGCGCCGGCCGGGGCGACGCCAGCCGTGACGCGGAAGGTAACCGTCGCCCTGCCCACGCAGTGCTACAGCTTCGGCCCGTTCACCGATCCCGTTGCGGCGAAGCACGCGCACGACGTGCTGATGACGATGGCCGCCCGGGTGGTTCCGCGCGAGATACGCACCGGGACGACGCGGGTCTATCGCGTGCTGTTGCCTGTGGCGGCCAGCTTGGCGCAGGCGCAGGCAACCGCGCAGCGCATTGCCGCCGCCGGTTTTGACGACTACTTCATTGTCCGCGAAGGCAGCGAAGCCAACTCGATCGCCCTGGGCCGCTACCGCAGCGAGGAGTCGGCCAGACGCCGCGTCCAGTCGCTGGCGGCGGCAGGCTTCCCCGCGCATGCCGAACCAATAAATGAGAGTCGCGCGAGCTACTGGCTGGATCTGGTGCCGGGGCCATCGTTCGATCCCGCCCGTGCGCAGGCGGCCGTGCAGGCCGCACCGCACTCGTTAGCCTGCGCCCGCCTGCAATGAACGAAGGTACAGGCGCATCAGTGGTCGCGACAGGCTAGAATGCGGGCCTATGCCGGCATAGCTCAGTTGGTAGAGCAACCGCCTTGTAAGCGGTAGGTCGTCAGTTCGATTCTGACTGCCGGCACCAGCTCCCCCCGCAAATCCGCAATGGTGGCCCTCAAGCGAATCTACCAGTCGGTCACGGCCGAGGAGGCATTGGCGGAACTGGATACGTTGGAGGCCGACTGGGGTGACAAGTACAAGGCCGTGGTGCGGCTGTGGCGTGGCAACTGGGCCAACATCATCCCGTTCTTCCAGTTTCAGCCGGAGATCCGCAAGGTGATCTATACGACCAACGCGATCGAGTCGTTGAACATGGTGATGCGCAAGTACACGCGCAACCGGCGCATCTTCCCGAACGACGATTCAGCGCTGAAGTCGCTGTTCGTGGCGATCCGGGAAGCGTCGAAGAAGTGGAAATCGATCCATCACTGGAAGCCGGCGTTGCAGAGCTTCCAGTTGATGTTCGGTGAAGAGCGAGTGCCGCTGACAGCGCTGTGACGAAACCTGGTTACACAGTTCGTTTGACAGACCCCTCTATCGCGTTCGAGTTGTTGCTGATCAGAAGCACCATCGCCAATGGCCCCAGGCCGGGTGCAGCACGGTGCGCACCACCGCCTTTTCGGCTCGACGCTGGCTGGGCTTTTTTCGTTGCGGGGTTTGCCGCCATCGTGTCCCCTGCAACGGTCTAAACTCGGCTGGACCAGAGGCCAGCGCCTGGCTGGCAACCACCCAATCACCATCCGTGCCGACAGTGGCACCAGACAGGAACGTCATCGCATGAGTCGCAGTTATCCCGGAGTTTCGCTGATCGGTGCACCGACCGATGTGGGTGCAGGGCATCGCGGTGCGCGGCTGGGGCCGGAAGCCCTGCGCATTGCCGGCATCGGTGAGGCGCTGGTCAAACGTGGCGTCGATGTGATCGATCGCGGCAATATCGATGGCCCGCGCAATCCATGGCAGGAACCGGTCGAAGGCTACCGTCACCTGGCGGAAGTCGTCGCCTGGAATCGCGCGGTGATGGACGCGGTGGGGGCTGAGCTCGCCGTTGGCCGTCTGCCCATCCTGCTCGGTGGCGACCATTGCCTAGGCCTGGGTTCGATCACCGCCGTTGCGCAGCACTGTCGACAGGCCGGCAAGCAGTTGCGTGTGCTCTGGCTCGATGCGCATGCCGACTTCAACACCAGTCAAGTCACGCCGTCGGGCAACGTCCATGGCATGCCAGTGGCGTGTCTGTATGGGCTTGGGCCGGATGTACTGACCCGACTGGGTGGTGAAGCACCGGCGCTGCGTGCCAACGAGATCCGTCAGATCGGTATCCGCTCGGTCGACGAAGGCGAAAAGCGTCTGGTTCAGCAATACGGTCTGGACGTATACGACATGCGCTACATCGACGAGATCGGCATGAAGCGGGTGATGGAGGAGGCGCTGGAAGGTGTCGATGAAAACACCCACCTGCACGTCAGTTTCGACGTCGACTTCCTCGACCCCAGCATTGCACCGGGCGTAGGCACCACCGTGCCGGGTGGGCCGAACTACCGCGAGGCGCAGTTGGTGATGGAAATGATCGCCGACACCGGGCGCATGGCCTCGTTGGATATCGTCGAGCTCAACCCCATCATCGACAAGTGCAATCGCACCGCCTGCCTGGCGGTGGATCTGGTCGAGAGCCTGTTCGGAAAGTCGACCCTGATGCGGGACTGAGGCGGTTCGCGCGGCGCAGTGCGCCATCAGCTGAATTTTGGCTGACATGGCGCCTTGACCTGCCGCGACCGGGGTGCGGTGCCGGCGGTGCCATGCCATCCTTATGCTACTGCCAACGTTCCTGGGAACCCGATGAAACGCATCGCCGCAATACTCCTGCTTGCCACCCTGACACTGGCTCTGCTCAGCGCCTGCAACACCATGGAAGGACTTGGCAAAGATGTCCAGAAAGTTGGCCAAAAGGTCGAGGACAAAGCTAGAAACTAAGCGCGGACACGCTTCATTCATCGCCAATGCGTGCTTCTAAGGCCGGCTTGTCCGGCCTTCTGATCATTGATTCGGGTACGCACCTGA
>WWPM01004942.1:0-13440 GCA_023279145.1 Glomeris maerens | reverse complement strand
TTGAAGCTGTGTCGGTGTCGTTGCCTGGCTGACAGGCCGCCAGTGACATCGCCAAGGTAATGCCGAACAGACCGGTTAACGTTGATGAAAAAAACGGCTTTGCTTCGATCATGCCATCTCTCCTTGCAAGATGCCCAGTCTAGCGGTGTGGGTGTTGAAAAGGTGTCAGCGTGGTGAGGTGTCTGTCCGCAGCACCGGATACAGGCGGTAGCGAGAATCCCAGGAAGAATGGCGCCGGGCAAAGAATTCCAGTCGCGCCTGTGGGTTGGCCGCAAATGCTGCATCATCTTTGAGACGTTGCTCAAATTCAGCCTTGATCTTCGGGTCTTTGAGCATCTGTCGCGCCACACCCTCGGCCACGTAATCCTCCATGTATTCCTTGCGCTCGAAGTGATTGTTGAACTCGCCCCAGGCCACCAGTGCGTCGGGTGCCTGAGGTTCCAGCAGCGCCATGACCAGGCGTGCCTTGGGCTGCGCAATCGGCACGAACAACACACCGGTGGTGATGTCCAGGGTTTCCGGAGTCCACTGGCCGGTGAGCGTCACGCGCTGATGTCCCTCGACCGACTGCGTGGCGAAACCGGCCTTGTCGGCGTGGAAGGCTTCGACACCGGCATGTGATAGCGGGGCAGCAAGGTGACGGTAGCCGATGCCATGCTGGTCGAGCTTGGCCGCAACCCAGCCCGCATGCGCGGCCGGCACGAGGTAACCGCCTTGGGGTGCGGTGACGATATGGTCGGGTACGATCTCGTCGCGGATCGGGACTTTCCATATCTCAGGCCGGGTCTCGTCGTAGCGGGTCATCAAGGCGCCCGACACTTCCGACGGTGTGCGCGTGTAGGCATAACCGCGGAAGTCGAGCGTGTGGCTCTTGTCGGTGGCCTTGTAGTCGAGAGCAACCGGTTGGCCGGCGAGTGCCATGGCGCGTTTGTCGGCGGCAGCGGCCTGTTGTTGCCACTGTGCCCCGTTGCTGGCAACCAGGTCGAGCAGGGCGACGATGGCGTTGCGTGTCACCTTGACGCGGTGCGGATAGTTACGCCAGGAGTGCGTCTCCACCAGCATGCCCAAGCGATTGCGCAGTTGGAAATAGCCGTGTGAGAAGCGTGGGGTGGGGACGCCGTCCTCGAAACCGGATGCCGGGTCGTCGTCCTTGACGAACGAGGGGTAGAACGGCAACGGCAGTGAACCGTCCGCGGCCAATCGTTCCATCACGCCATCGCGCAACGCAATACCGGCCGCACGTAGCGCTTGATCACCGCTGTGCACCGGTTCGACCTGGATGGAGACGTCGTGTTCAAACTGGGCGCCGTCGGTGACGTGCAGGTCCACGTAGGTCAGCGGGTCCCAGGTATTGACCAGGCGCAGCATCGCCTGCATCTCCATGCTGTCGGCCTTTACGTAGTCGCGGTTGAGGTTGTAGTTCTGTGCGGTGGTGCGCCAGCCCATCTCCTCCGGGCCGCGCTGGTTGGGGCGGTTCCAGCGGGCGAAGCGCTCATGGCCGTCCACGTTGAATACCGGCACGAACAGCAACACCTGCTTGTCGAGTGCGCCTGATGCAGCCTGGCCGTCCAGCACCTGGCGCAACGCGAGGAAGCCCGCATCCTTGCCGTCAATCTCGCCGGCATGGATGCCCCCCTGGATCAGCATGACCGGCAGGCCCTGGGCCTTGGCTGCTTCGGGTGTGAATGCCCCGGACTTGGACACCACCAGCACCTTCATCGGCCGGCCTTCGGGTGTCGTACCGAAGTCGTCGCAACGCACCGTGTCGGGATAACGTCGGGCAAACTCGGCGCACAGGGCCATGACCTCATCATAGCGGCCGGTTTTCACGAACCCGCTGCGCTCGGACACGGTGGTCAGCGTCGAGGAAGTGGGCGCGGCGGTGGCGGATAGGGGGGTGAGCAGTGCGGCCAGAACAGCGGCAGTGAGCGGTGAGCGGATCATTGCGCGGGCATCTCACGAGAATGTCGCGGCATGGTAGCCGAGATGTGTCATGGTCTTTGCTGGCCGGGATGACGAAACTTCACTGGGATGACGGCGCAGCCGATGGGCCGGTGCATCAGCCCGCATGCGATCATTAGCTCTCTAGTTCAGTTGCCTCCCGGAAATACACGCATGTACAGCCTCTATTACTCGCCCGGCGCGGCGAGCCTGGTCGTCCATTGGCTGCTGATCGAACTCGACGTGCCGCACGAATTGCGGAGGCTCGACACGCAGACCAGGCAGCACAAGTCCGACGATTACCTCGCGCTCAATCCCAATGGCCTGGTACCCACGCTGGTCGCCGACGGCAAGCCACTCTACGAAGCGGCTGCACTGGTGCTGTATCTGGCCGACCGTCATACCGAGTCGGGCCTGGCGCCCATTATCAATAGCTCACTGCGTGGCCCGTACTTGCAGTGGATGCTGAACCTGGCTAATACCGTGCAATCGCCGATGCGGTTGTGGTGGCATCCGGGCGACATCGACGAAACCCATGCCGGCGAGGTCCGTGAAGGTGCGCGCCGCCGCGTCGAGGCTGCCTGGGATCGGCTTGATACGCACCTGGCCGCGAACGGCCCATACCTGCTCGGCGAGCAATTCAGTGCCGCTGATTTCTACCTGGTCATGCTGATGCGCTGGACTCGCAACATGCCGCGTCCCGGTCACGACTGGCCGCATCTGGCGGCGCTGGCGCAGGCATTGAAGGCGCGACCGTCCTTCAAAGTATTGTACGAACGCGAAGGTCTGACCGATTGGGTCTGAGCGCCAACGGGCACCGATCGAGTAGGCTTGCCCCTGGGTCGTTTGCCGAATCTGTCGGCGGCGCCTCGCATTGAATCCCCGAACGTACCCGCAGGACCGCCATTGATGACGACCGCCGCAAACGCCGCTACCGCCGAACACCGAGAGGATTCCCAGGGCCGGATGCCCCGACAGATTCCTTACATCATCGGCAACGAGGGCTGCGAGCGGTTCAGTTTCTACGGGATGCGCAACATTCTGACGCCGTTTCTGGTCAGTACACTGCTGCTGTACGCGCCGGAGGCAGAACGCGCCGGCATCGCCAAGGATGTCTTCCATAGCTTCGTCATTGGCGTGTACTTCTTCCCGCTGTTGGGCGGCTGGCTGGCGGACCGGTTTTTCGGCAAGTACCAGACCGTGCTGTGGTTCTCGTTGGTTTATTGTATCGGCCATGCCTGCCTGGCGATCTTTGAAGACAACCGCACCGGCTTCTACACCGGTCTGTTCTTGATCGCGCTGGGCTCAGGCGGCATCAAACCCTTGGTGGTGTCGTTTGTCGGTGATCAGTTCGACCAGAGCAACAAGCACCTGGCCAAGGTCGTTTTTGATGCCTTCTATTGGATCATCAATTTCGGCAGTTTCTTCGCCTCGTTGCTGATGCCGGTATTCCTGCGGCAGTTCGGCCCGGCTGTAGCGTTCGGCATTCCCGGTATCTTGATGCTGATCGCCACCGCAATCTTCTGGCTTGGTCGTAAGCAGTACATCAATGTGCCACCGAGCGCAGAGAACCCGGACTCGTTCCTGCATGTTGCCCGCACCGCACTGCTGGCGCAGGTGCCGGGGCGGGGACGGTCGGGCTTGGTGGTCGCGGTGATCGGTGCAGTGCTGGCAATCGGTGCGCTGTTCCTGATCCCCAAGCTGGGCTTCGTGATCAGTGCCTGTCTGGCGCTGGGCTTGATAATTGCGTTCGGAGGTGTCGGTACGTCCATCCAGCTCGATCGTGCGCGCGGCAAGCACCCCGACCAGGCCGTGGACGGTGTGCGCGCGGTGCTGCGCATACTGATTGTGTTTGCACTGACCACACCGTTTTGGTCGTTGTTCGATCAGAAGGCCTCGACCTGGGTGCTGCAGGGAAACGAGATGGCAATGCCGCATGATCAGTGGTGGTGGCCGAGTTGGCTGGTCAAGGATGCTGCGCAAATGCAGGCGTTGAATCCGGCACTGGTGATGCTGATGATCCCATTCAACAACATCGTGCTGTACCCGGCGCTGCGCAAGCTCGGTTGGGAGCCGACGGCACTCAAACGTATGGGCTGGGGCATCGCGATCTCCGGCATCGCCTGGGTTGGCGCCGGCCTGATCCAGCTTTATCTCGACGGTGGCCACGCGGTGACACTGACCTGGCAGGCGCTGCCATACGCGTTGCTCACCTTCGGCGAAGTACTGGTCTCGGCAACAGCCCTGGAGTTTGCCTACAGCCAGGCGCCGCAGGCGATGAAGGGTGTGATCATGGCGTTCTGGTACTTGGCTAGTACCTTTGGCAGCCTGTGGGTATTGCTGACCAATGCCGGTGTGCGCAACGATGCGGTGATCTCGCATATCGCCAGCACCGGCCTGAGCGAGAATGCCTTCCTGATGTTCTTCTTCGCCGGTTTCGCCTTCCTTGCTGCTGCGGCGTTCGCGCTTTACGCACGAACCTATCCGATGCAGGACAATTACCGCAGCGCATGATGCCGGCCATTCGCGACATCGATGCCAGGAGTTTCAACGGATGCTGACTTTTCTGCTGATCGCCGTGACCGTGGGGGTCTCGTGGCTGGCCTTCGAGCGGCCACCATTGCTGAATCGCCTGATCCTGTGGCCGCCGGCGATCGATCGCAACCACCAGTACGATCGGCTGGTGACGCATGGATTCATTCATGCCGACTGGTCGCACTTGCTGTTCAACATGATCACGCTGTACTTCTTTGGCCGGGTGATCGAGAGCGTGATCGGGCAACTGATCGGGCCATTCGGGTTCGTGCTGTTCTATCTGTCGGCGATAGTGATTGCGATCCTGCCGACCTATCTGCGCCACCGCAATGACCCCGGTTACCGCAGCCTCGGTGCATCCGGCGCGGTATCGGCGGTGTTGTTCGCCTACGTCCTGCTCAAGCCGTGGTCGATGATCATCGTGTTCTTCTTGCCGATGCCAGCGATCGTGTATGCAGTGGCGTACGTGGCCTACTCGTTCTGGATGGACAAGCGCGGTGGAGACAACATCAATCACAGCGCGCATCTGTCCGGTGCAATCTATGGCGTGTTGTTCATGCTGCTGATGGAGCCACGGGTGGGAGTGGCTTTTCTGGAGCGGTTGATGAGCCCGTCCTTCGGTTGAAGATGCTGGCACAGCGGTAGCCGGTTATTGCCTGTCCGTGCTGGGGTTACGCCCGGGCTCGCTCTCGCTCACTCGGCATGAATGCCGGGCGTGATATCCAAAACCCTCCCAACACGAGACCTCGGGAGTGTCCGGCATGGCAATCAGGAAGGTAGGCAAGACCACCGTCCGCAAGGCCTCCAAGTCGGTAGCAAAGACCGTCAAGAAGGCGGCAGGGAAGTCCGTCAAGAAAGTCGTTGCCAAGACAGCCCGCAAGACCGCCGCCAGCGCCGTGGCGGGCAAGGCATCTGCGCGTAAAACCGTGGCCAAAAAGGCTGTGGTAAAGAAGGCCGCAAAGATCGCAACAACGAAGGCCGCCAAGCAGGCCTCTGCCAGGAAGGCCGCGAAGAAGGGGGTGAAGAAGATGGCCGCCCGCCAGACGCCTGCGAAAAAGACACCGGCCCCAAAGGTCGCCACCCGGGCCACGTGCAAGACGCCAGCCGATGCCCCGGCTCCTATCCGGCGCAAGCGCACCGCACGTGCCTCAAAGCCCCGCATCACGCCCGAACAGGCATTGGTCAATACCCAGGAACTGCTGGCGGCCAAGCGCGAGCGCGACCATCAGCCGCAGCCGTGGCAGCAGTTCGATCTGGCCCACGGGCAGATTCCCAAGTCCGGTTTCCAGTCCGGCAGCGCGGCCGCCAAGGCGGGAAGCCTTCATGCCGCTGAAAGCCGTATGGAGGCAATCCAGGGCAGCATCGGCAGCCAGGACCGTACCAATCAGGGCAAGCGCGACGCCCGTTGAGCTATCGTCCTAGTGGTTCGGGCGCGCGTGCTGCGCGCCCGTTGTCCCGATCAAGCGCCAACCGGACCAGCCCCCCCCATGACCCAGCACCAATACCCGATCCAACATGACCCGGTGATCGGCGTGTTCATGACCACCGTTGATGGCGTTGCTGCGAGCCTGGAGTACTACCGAGAGGGCCGCCAGATGGTGATCACCCACACCGGCGTGCCAGCGGCGATTGGCGGCCGTGGCATCGCTGGCGACTTGGTCCGCGAGGCGTTCGAGTTCGCCAAGGCACAGGGCTGGTACGTCACCCCGCGATGCGCTTATGCCGCCGCCTGGGTAGAGCGTCACCCCGAGTACGGCCCGCTGTTGGCCTGACCCTGCCCTGACGGCCAAGCACGCACCAGGCGATCGGTAGGGCCGGGCGCTGTCCCCTCGCGCTCATGTATGACAGCATGCGCGCCCATCCCCCTTTTGCCGCGCCCCTGGCGCCTCCCGCATGCGCCTGAACAAGCACATCAGCGACACCGGCTTCTGCTCGCGTCGCGAAGCCGACAACCTCATTGCCGAGGGACGGGTCACCGTCAATGGTGTCCGTGCACGGATGGGTGCCGAGGTCGGCGAGGGCGACCAGATACTGGTCGATGGGCAGCCGCTAAAAGTCCGCCAGGCCAGCAAGGGCAAGCGCCAGCACGTCTACATCGCCCTCAACAAGCCGGTTGGCATCACCAGCACCACCGAGGCAGCGGTCAAGGGCAACATCGTCGACTTTGTTGGCCACCAGCAGCGAATCTTCCCGATCGGACGGCTTGACAAGGATTCCGAAGGGCTGATCCTGCTGACCAGCAACGGCGATATCGTCAACGAGATCCTGCGCGCTGAGAACAAACTGGAAAAGGAATACCTGGTGGTGGTGAACCATGCCGTGACCGATGAGTTCGTGCGTGCCATGGCGCGTGGCGTGCCTGTCCACGGCCAGATGACGCTGCCGTGCAGAACCGGCAAGCTGGGCAAGTTCGGTTTCCGCATCGTTCTTGTGCAAGGGCTTAACCGGCAGATCCGCCTGATGGCGGCGCACTTGGGCATGCGCGTGAAACAACTGCTGCGGGTGCGCATTGGCAACGTCAAACTCGGCCACCTCAAGCCTGGCCAGTGGCGCAACCTGACCGACGCCGAACTGCAGGGGTTGTTGCCGCAGCGGACGCAGTGGTAATGAAGTGGCAGCCAGGGCTTGCCATTTTCCCTTCCGAGCCGATTCCATTGAGATCCGAACCCATGTCCCAACCCCAGATGCGTGCTCTGAATACTTACCGGCATCACGCCCCCGCCCTTGATCCAACGGCTACCGGCAAGGGAATGTCTATGCAGCGGGCCTTCATGCTGTCGTTGCTGTGTCTGGCCGTGTTGGCTGGCTGCAAGCGCGAGGGTGAGCAGGCCGCGCCGGTAACCACTGCCGATCCGGGTGCGGTGGCCACACCGGCAACCGCTACCGAGGCGCCAGTGGTGGTCGAACTCAAGGATTTGTCCGAGTCGACATCGGACTACATCATCGGCATCAGCTATCAGGTCCCGACCGGACAGCATCCGGTGCTGGCGGCCGAGCTGAAGAAGTACGCAGATGCCGCACGCGCCGATCTGGTCGAGGCGGCAAAGTCGCGCGCGCAACCGGGTGGCGCGACCAGCGCGCCCTATGATCTTTCTCTCAGTTTCACCGAGCTGATGAACACCCCCAGTGTGGTTGCCATTGCTGCCGATGGCAGCAGTTACACCGGCGGCGCCCACGGTGCGCCGCTGATCGCGCGTTTTGTCTGGCTGCCGGCGCAGCAGCGCATGCTCACCGCGCGCGAGCTGGTGCGCGACGACAAGGGCTGGGCGGCGATTTCCGGTTATGTCCGCGAACAACTGCATTCGGCGCTGTCGCAGCGCGTGGATGCCGATGACCTGTCGGCAAAAGAACGGGTCGAAGTGGTCAGGAGTGCTTCGCGCATGATCGACGATGGCACCGAGCCGGAGCCGGGAGACTTCGCTCTGTTCGAGCCGATGGCCGCGCCCGATGGCAAGCTGGGCGGTCTGCGGTTCGTGTTCGCACCGTATCAGGTGGGGCCGTATTCCGATGGCACGCAGACGGTTGAGGTACCCGCCGATGTGCTGTTGCCGTTCGTGGCCTCCGAGTACAAGTCACTGTTTACCGGGGGCTGATGCCGCTGGGCGAGATATCACCATAGGATCATCCGGCCCGTCGCAAGCGGGCCGGGCCACAGTGGTCCGCCGACCCAACCGAGGTCGCCATGTCTGCATTGCGCAGTCGGGTAGAGCAGTTGCTGTTGCTGGCCGATGTCCGGGTCGGCGGCAATCGTCCCTGGGATGTCCAGATCGAGGACGAGCGATTCTTCGCCCGTGTCCTGGTCGACGGTTCGCTCGGCCTGGGGGAGTCCTACATGGACGGCTGGTGGCGGGCCGCATCGCTGGACGGCTTCCTGTTCAAGGTCATCAGTGCAGATCTCGACCGCCGTGTGCGCGGTTGGAGGGCGTGGGCCGATGGTGCGCGCGCCTACCTCACCAACCTACAAAGCCGGCGCCGCAGCTTCATCGTCGGCGAGCAGCACTACGACCTGGGCAACGACCTTTATTGCGCCATGCTCGGTCGTCGGCTGGTGTACAGCTGCGCCTACTGGCGTGACCGCGACGGCACGCGCCTGCCCGATCTGGATTCGGCGCAGGAGGCCAAGCTCGACCTGGTCTGCCGCAAACTTGGCCTCAAGCCCGGCATGCGCGTGCTCGACATCGGCTGCGGCTGGGGCGAGGCGCTGAAGTATGCCGCCGAGCGTTACGGCATCAGCGGCGTTGGCGTGACCGTCTCGCGCGAGCAGGCTGCCTATGCGCGCGAGCGGTGCGCGGGGCTGCCAATCGAGATCCGGTTGCAGGACTACAGGCAAGTCGGAGCAGGGAAGGTCGGGGCAGGCGAGGGCGACGAACGCTTCCATGCGATTGTGTCGATCGGCATGTTCGAGCACGTCGGGGTCAAGAACTACCGCACCTACTTCGAGGTGGCGCGGCGCTCGCTGGCCCAGGACGGCTTGTTCCTGCTCCACACGATCGGCACCAACGTCTCGGTGCATGTCACGGATCCTTGGATCACGCGTTACATCTTCCCCAACTCGATGCTGCCTTCGGTCGCGCAGATATCGACGAGCTGCGAAGGCCTGTTCGTGATGGAGGACTGGCACAACTTCGGCGTTGACTATGATCTGACCCTGCAAGCCTGGCTCGACAACGTCGAGCGTGCCTGGGCGCAACTGCCGGCACGGTACGACGAGCGCTTCCGGCGTATGTGGCGGTTCTACCTGTCGGCGTCGATGGCCAGCTTCCGCAGCCGTCACACGCAGCTGTGGCAATTGGTGCTCTCACCCAGGGGTGTGGCTGGTGGATACATCGCTCCGCGTTGACCGGCAGGGTCCACGCCTTGCCGCCCATCGTCAGGAATATTTGCAGCATGGGCTGCCGCCCGCCTACACAGCAGGCCGCCGTCCCATACAAGCTGCAGTGCACATCGCATCGCTACCGGCTTTGCCCCACTATGTGCGTCCATTTCGCCAGCTTGACGTGAGGGTTCTATGCAGACTTGGTTCCGGCGCAAGGACATCGACCGGGTCACGGTTCACGAGGAAGGGCGCCGCCTGGTGCCGACCCTGAGCTGGCCGCACCTGATTGCCCTGGGCATCGGCGCCATCGTCGGCACCGGCATCTACACTCTGATCGGCGTCGGCGCCAACCTCGCCGGGCCCGCGGTGCTGCTGTCGTTCCTGGTCGCGGGCATCGTCTGCGCCTGCGCCGCGCTGGCCTACGCCGAAATGGCGACGATGATGCCGGCCGCCGGCAGCGCCTATACCTACAGCTACATCGTGCTGGGCGAGGCGATTGCCTGGGTGGTGGGCTGGAGTCTGATCCTCGAATATTCGCTGGTGGTGAGCACGGTGGCGGTCGGCTGGTCCGGCTACGCTGTTGGCTTCCTCAAGGGGCTAGGGGTGGACCTGCCGTTGTGGCTGACCGCCGGCCCGCATGCCGGTGGCCTGGTCAACCTGCCTGCGGTGCTCATCGTCTTCGTGGTGGCCGGCCTGCTGATGGCGGGCACGCGCGAGAGCGCCACCCTCAACGCGATCTTGGTGGTGCTCAAGATCATCGCCCTGGGCATCTTTGTCGCCATCGCGCTGCCGCATTTCGACGCCGCCAACACGCATCCGTTCATGCCGTTCGGCTTCGTCAAGTCGATGGGTGCCGACGGCGTCGAGCGCGGCGTGATGGCGGCCGCGGCGATCATCTTCTTCGCCTTCTACGGCTTCGATGCGATCTCCACCGCGGCCGAGGAAACCAAGAACCCAGGCCGCGATCTGTCGATCGGCATCGTCGGTTCGATGGTCGGGTGCACCCTGATCTACATGGTCGTGGCGCTGGCCGCCATCGGCGCGCTGAACTACACCGTGTTCGGCAACAGCCCCGAGCCGCTGGCACTGATCCTGCGCGAGCTGGGGCAGGGTAAGGCGGCCACGATCATTGCGGCGGCGGCGGTGATCGCGTTGCCGACGGTGCTGCTGGCTTTCCTGTACGGCCAGAGCCGCATCTTCTTTGTGATGTCGCGTGACGGTTTGCTGCCGCGTGGTCTGTCGAAGGTCAACGCGCGCACCGGCACGCCGATCGCCACCACGCTGTTCACCGCGACGCTGGTCGCGGCGCTGGCCGGTGTGGCGCGCCTGGACGAGATCGCGGCGTTGGCCAATGCCGGCACCTTGGCGGCCTTCATCGCGGTAGCTGTGTGCCTGCTGGTGCTGCGCAGACGTGATCCAGAGCGCAAGCGTCTGTTCCGGGCTCCGCTGGCATGGGTGGTTGGCCCGATTGCAATTTTTGGCTGTCTGTATCTGTTCTGGAGCCTGCCGCACCGCACGCAGTTGTGGTTCCTGGTGTGGAACGCGATCGGCGTGGTCGCCTATCTGTTGTACGGCCGCAAGCGCAGTCTGCTGGCTTCCGGCCGGGAAGCCTGACGCTTCGTTGTTGCGGGAGGAGGCCCTTTCCTTCCCCGCACAACGGAGGCTCAAAAAAAAACCGCCCAGGCCACCCCGGGCGGTTTTCGGTGAATCATCGTGCCGCGCGAGTTACTTCCTGGCCGCCTTGCCGGTCGCGTCGGAGCCTGGGATTGCGGTCAGGCCACGCTTTTCCAGCAGCGGCTCGATCTTGGGATCGTGACCGGCGAAGTTGCGGAACAACTGCAGCGCATCGACGCTGCCACCTTGCGACAGCAGCGATTGACGGAAGTGATCGCCGTTCTTGCGGGTCAGGCCACCGTTCTGCTTGAACCACTCCACCGAGTTCGCATCCAGCACTTCCGACCAGATATAAGCGTAGTAGCCGGCCGCATAGCCGCCCATGATGTGGCTGAAGTACGGGGTGCGGTAACGCGGCGGCACCGCGTAGAAGTTGACACCATCCTTCCTCAGGGCATCGGCTTCAAAGCCCATCACGCCGCTGGCCGCTGGCAACTGTGATGCCGCCGCCTGGTGCCAGTTTTGGTCGAGCATCGCTGAACCCAGGTACTCTGTCGTGGCGAAGCCCTGGTTGAATTTTGTGCTGGCCAGCACCTTGTCGAGCAGTTCCTTCGGCATCGCCGCGCCGGTCTGATAGTGCCTGGCGTAGTGGGCCAGGATCGACGACCAGTCGGCCCACATCTCGTTGACCTGCGAGGGATACTCGACGAAGTCGCGCGGCACGCTGGTGCCGGAGAAGTAGGGGTATTGCACGTTCGAGAACATACCGTGGAGGGCATGGCCAAATTCGTGGAATGCCGTGGTCACCTCATCCCAGGTCATCAGCGTCGGTTTGCCTGCCGATGGCTTGGGGATATTGAGGTGGTTGGCCACTACCGGCTGGAAGCCGGTCATGCCTGACTGGTCGACGTAGGAGTTCATCCACGCACCGCCGCGCTTGGAGTCGCGTGCATACGGGTCGAAGATGAAGATCGCCAGTTGCGTGCCGTCCTCGTTGAATACGTCGTACACCCAGGTGTCGGCGTGGTACTTGGGCAGGTCGGTGCGCTGTTTGAACTTCAGGCCGTAGAGCTGGCCGGCCGCGTAGAACACGCCGTTCTCCAGCACGTTCTTCATCTCGAAGTACGGCTTGAGCTGCGATTCGTCGAACGCGTATTTCTCCTGGCGTACCTTCTCGGTATAGAAGGCCCAGTCCCACGGCTGGAGCTTGAACGTCGGCTCGCCTTTGGCTGCCTGTTCCTTGTCGATCATCGCCTGCAGGTCAGCACCCTCGCGCTCGGCGTTGGCGACCGCGGCCGGGGCGAGTTGGCCGAGCATCTGGTTGACCGCTTCGGGCGTCTTGGCGGTTTCATCGGCAAGTACATAGGCCGCGTAGTTCGGGTAGCCCATGATCCTGGCGCGTTCGGCGCGCAGCTTGGTGACCTGCGAAACGATGGCGGTGTTGTCGTACTGGTTGCCACGGCTGCCGCGGGCGATCGAGGCCTTGTGCAGGCGCTCGCGCAGCGCGCGATTGGTCAGCGACGCCTCCGGTGGCTGGCCGGTGGTGTTGAGCAGCGCGATGACGTACTTGCCGTTGAGTCGACGCTCCTTGGCCGCTTCGGCAGCGGCGGCGATCTGCTCGTCGGACAGACCGTCGAGTTCTTCCCGGTTGTCGACGATGATCGCCGAGGCATTCACCTCGGCCAGAACATTCTGGCTGAACTTGGTGCCCAGCGCGGCCAGTTCGGCGTTGATTGCCCGGGTACGGTTCTTGTCGGCTTCCGACAGGTTGGCGCCGGAACGGACGAAGTCGGTGTAGTAACGCTCGATCAGGCGCACGCCTTGCGCGTCGAGACCGAGGTTGGCGCGGGTGTCATACAGCGCCTTCACGCGCGCGAAGAGCTTGGCGTTGAGGTTGATCGCATCGCGGTGAGCGGAGAACTTCGGCGCGTAGGTCTCTTGCAGCTTTTCGCGGGTCGGATTGGTGTCGGTGCCAACCAGGTTGAAGAACACCGTGGTGGCGCGGCCAAGGGTACGGCCCGACTTTTCCATCGCGATGATGGTGTTGTCGAAGGTCGGCTTTTCCGAGTTGTTGGCGATCGCATCGATCTCCTTCAGTTGCTCGGCCATGCCGGCATCGAAGGCGGGTGCGAAGTCGGTGTCCTTGATCTTGTCGAACTGCGGGTAGTGCAGGGGCAGCGGGCTTTCGCTGAAGAACGGATTCACGCTGTTGGGTTGCTGGGCTTGCGCACTCACGGATGTGTCTGCCTGGGGGGACTTTGCATAGGTGGGGGCGGTTGCGCTCAATGCCACGGCCAGGGCCAGCGCGAGAGGGTGCTTCATTGGACTGAAACCTCGTCAAAGGGAGCCGGCAGCCTAACCCGATGGGAGGCATTGCGGCCCCTGACGAAAGGCATGGGGCCTAGGCGCCCCTGGCGAGAGAGGTGCAGGAGCCTCCCCGATTCGACACACCTCTTTAACGGCCCGATAACATTTCGCCTGTCAGCTTGGTGCGGCACGAGGGCCGCATCGTGATGCCGACAGGGGACGGCCTG
>WWPM01004937.1:0-13185 GCA_023279145.1 Glomeris maerens | reverse complement strand
CTGTTGCTCGAAGAAACCGCAAACGATCCAGCTGGACCCAGCACATCTCGTGACCCGTCAAGCGATGTCCACGATGATGGAGAACGGCCAGCCTTCCCGCGCTCGGCATCTCCATCGCCCCATTGACCAGTCTCCGGGGGTCTCTAAGACCCTGTCCACTAGACTCACCTAACAGCAAACTTAAAACCAAAACAAACATTAAACAGAAAATCAGGAAACCTCCAACTTCACCATCATAGATCTCGGGTGGGTACTGGACGTTAAGGAGCTGCAAAGTCACAGCTGGACCCAGCACATCCCGTGACCCGTCTAGCGAAGTCCACGGAGATGGAGAACGGCCAGCTCACACACGCTCAGCATCCTAATCCTAGACCAGTTCACCCAGCCCTATGTCATCAAGACATTGTCTACCAGATCCATTTTTGGCTCCCAAAACCTGTTTAAAACCAAAACAACACAAAACAAAACAAACTAACTTGACCCCCCTCCCACCCCACCCCTCTGTTGATAAAAGTAAGCTACTCATTCATACTGTTACATTACACCCCAACAACTAGTCATACACATTCACACCAACTGAAACAAAACAAATCCAGAAATTAAAAATTCCCAGACAAACCAAAATAAAATACTCACACACCTTCTATAATTATGAAAATAACCCGTTTTTGGGTGGGGATACACCCAAGGAAAAGGAGTTTTGCCCCGCAGCCACCCATCTCCCCTAGGAGGAAACGAGTTGTCCCTAGAACCAGCAGGTATCGTCTAAGGGTGCAAAGTTAACCCTCCCGGAAAGCTAACACCTCACGTTATATCCGCTAGTTGGTTCCGAGACTAGGAGAACCGGTAGCATAGAAGGAAGAAGAGAAAGAAGAAAACACCCTGTCCTGTCCCACTTTACCCCTAAACCAGAGCTTTTACTTGCCTAACCAATTATTATGGGGGTATGGATCGGCTTCAGACAGAGTGCGGAAAGTAGAAGAAAAAGGTAGCTCTTCAGGTCGAAGAACGGGGATAGGATGACCTGCAAACCTTGTCAAAGTCGGGTAGTGTCACGTTCGGGTTGTCACAATTGGTGAAGTTTAAATTAGTCAAATTCAGGAAAGTCAAAATCGGTTTTCGCGCCACCTGGCCGCGTCTCCACTGGTACCCCTTCCAACATCTTCTTCGTCCTCGTCCACCAGGATGGCCTCGTCCTCGCTGCCTCGCCAGCCGACAGCCCCTAGGTCCTCTCCGTCCCATCTTCTTGGAGGTGCGCTCTCTTCTTCAAGAGTCGACTCGTCGAGCGCCGGCAGGAACTCCCTGCGCACCTCCGCGGCGTGCTCTAAACTAAAAATGTATGATAAAAGGAAATTCTTTTTTCCCTCAAGTTCCGCAATGTCCTGACGATGCAACAAGTTTAGCGAATTGTAAGAGTACTATAGCCTGTGATGATCTGGGAGATTGTTACCCAATGGGGGAATTCTGCTGCAAGTTAAACCCTCCGGCAAACTTTCAATGTTGCGTCAGTTCAACCAGACCATGAACAGCAGCAGGACGATCTTTCTGAAATTACAAGACACCAAGAGTCATAATAGGTCTAAGGTTTCAGTTGCACATAGCCGTATTAGTGTACTAGATGTTGTAATGTTAAATATCAATCAAGGTAGATGGTACCAAAAATATTGACCGCTCAAGAATTTTTAAACGTGTTTAAATATAGTATACACGGTCATCACAAGAAGCATCCCCATTTTAGAATGAACAGTTTAAAGATCATTTGTCACCAGAACTTTATTTCGATTTTTAACATGCACGTGAATGTATGCCATCACATTCTTGTTTAACAAGCAAAACTTTGAATTTGGTTTTTAAAATATTTCTTCCCGAGTCCCATCCCATATGTAATAACAATGAGAGGTGCTCAGCTGAACGTTCGTGATTGATAAATAAGCAAGTAGTTTGGAAATTTCTCCCACATTTAGAAATGGTTTTATGGTCTGGGACCGCTCTGTGCCGACCGACATAGAAATGACGATGCATAGAGCAATCTCTGAGCCACCACCACTGAGAATTTAATATTCCACAACAGGAGGCCTATAAAATGGAGATACCGTAAAACTTCTTATTGAGCCCTGCCTCTAATTGTGCCCTGTATTCCAATACAGCCCGGGTAAAAATTATACCAAGTAGTAATAAAGCCCTGCCTCTAATGCTGCCCGGGGCAAAAATCGTGCACTGCATTCAAATGAATGACTTAGGCTAACTTAACCGATATCGATGCACCAATATATCGATATTACGTCTGCTGGCTTAAACAGCAATAATCTTGCCCTCGTTCCTTAACAAAAATTTTAAAGCTGCCGCAGATCTGCAATAAAGCTGTGAATGTTTCACGGGCAGCTTTATTGCATGCATGCAGCAGATATGCAGGTCTGCAATAAAACTGCCAGTGAAACATCCACAGCTTTATTGCAGACAAGAAGTAGGCGAAAAATCATGCTGTGCTTCAATTGGTTAATCATTACTCATTATTAAACCAGGACTTTGGCAGGTATAATGGTATTGCAAATTAAATCCAGTAAGAAAGAGAGTGGAAGATGTGACATATTGATAGAAGTGATCGTGAATAAAATCCTTTTCCCACAATTGTTGAAACACATCGTTTGTTTTTTTTTGACAACTAGTTTCGACTCATCAGTGAGTCATCATCAGGTCAAAAACTTACAGGCGAACTCAGCATTTTGAAAATAAATCTTTAAAAGCCGATCGAATACATTGCGGCGGTCGTCGCTGGCTTCTCCCTCGTCGGGTGTCTAACACGACTTGTTCTCGGCTCTCTTGGTCGAAGTAGCTCGAAGAATAGCTGCTTCTAGAGAAAGTCGCTCGTAGATGGCGGCCGTTGTTTCCCGTAACTAAATGCAGGTTGCACAATTGCTTTTTATTCTCGGTTAGTAGGGCTTCCCCCTACATATGGCGGCCATAGATCATATAGGCTGCACTTCACGTCTTGATGTATGGCAGTGACCTATAGTGGCGCTCCCGAAATCGTCCCCACAGACAACAGCCCCCAGTTTCGAGGAAACCCTTTTAGAAGATTTGTGCAGAACTTGGAGCCAAGCAGAAAATTTACGCCTATTTACTATCCGCAGTCGAATCTTATGGAGAGGATGAATAAAGACCTCATGGTAAAAATAGCCATGTTCGCCGAAGCGACAAGTTCGACCAGTTGCTCTTCAGTACAATTACCAGCATCTTCGAGGCTACAAAATATAGACCAGCGTTTTTACTATTTGAACACCAGCCCCGCTCTCCAGCATCAAACTGGTAAGGACAAGGCAGGGAAGCCAATCTGAGGGAACGACAAGCGGCCCAACAGATCATCCTGCAGAAGCCTGCAGAAAACGCCAAAGAAAGCACCGCAAAAAAACAACCTCGCCTACAACAAGACTCTCCAAGAAGCTGATTTCCAGGAAGTACAAACAAGAACTCACATTTTATCAAAAAAGGGTGAGTGGGCCTTATGAAATAAAAAAGGTATTGTCACCTGTGGCCTTACTAATCCAGATTAACGCCCGGGAAACAAAATTGTCCACGTCAAGGCTATCAGACGATATCTGGCGTCACAAAGCTTGAACAAAGGACAAAGACGACCACACGGCGCCAGGACACCTGCAGTTGACCCTGGTGAGCAACCTCAAAAACAAAGGCGACAACTTGTTCGTGTTCCGCTGTCAGATAGTGCAAACCTCAACTACGTCCAAGTCAAGGGAAATGTCCGATGTACAGCAGCTACGGATCAAGTTGGCTATGACGAGAGCCCTCGAGCTTCTCACCCTGAAGTTTCGGCCAACCACTGACGCCACAATGCAGACCGCAATGTCCACCAGAGATGCTGCTATAACCTCAGACCATTATGTAACAACGGACAACGCAACACAAGCAGGGACTATGGCCACCGACCACATGTCCACCGCGACCGAAGAAGCCGAGCCCCCGCTCTTCCAAGCGGGCCACTTTTTCCATGCAGACATCGTCCCCTGCTTCAACCCCAGCAGAAGCACACTGTAAGTTCTGGCCAACTCGTCTGCAGAGGAAAAGACCGCCATGCACGGAATTTTCGAAAAGGTACTCGACCAAGCTTTGATGCTGGTAACCAATAGCTAGGTGAAGGTTCCGACCGAGCCACCGACCAGCCTGGACGCCATCAACAAGCGCCTGGCAAGCCTCGAGCACCCAGAAACAAGAGCCAGTTCTTCAGCCCTCCGCAATCGTAAGTCCCCAAAGGACCAGTCATCGACACCTCGATGGACATCCAAGTCCTCGCCAAGGTCTTCGAAGAGATGCTTGCAACTCGTTCTGTGTCGCCGCTGCCACCTTCTACCCCTGAACTTTGCATCCCGATGAGGCCTGCCAGGATCTCCACTGGCAAGCAGAGACCCGTGACTGCAGCCTGTTATTTCGGAAAGGTCGTCTTTTACAGAATGTGACAGAACTAAGTCGCTGCAGCAGCCTCCTCCATAACGCACGGTCGAAGAAACCGCGGTCTACCAGATCCCGGGATTGTCCACCTAAGAGAGTTTGTCGTTTCACCTGGATGGGATACCTTTTGGTTAAGTTGGGATAATTGTGACGGTTATGATTTTTCCCTGTGATTGGACCGTCCGATTCTTGAATATTAACACATAAAGGGTTCCCACAGGAGAACGAGCATTTTTATCTCGAGGTCCGTATTTCGAGATACAGATAAATTTGTACCGATAGCCTTAGGAATAAGGTATGTATGTAAAATCATATTCTAAGACTAAAATGTTCTCCAGGTAAACAAGCCTAAATCCAACGGTTTACGAGTTATCTAGGTGAGAACACGTTTTATCGAGAAATCGAGTGCTCTCATGTTTCGGATCGCACTCTCATAATTAAACTCATAAAACATTAAGTATTCACACCGAAGGCACGCTAATAAGCCTTTTAGTCGATATCTGAAAGAGGAAACATTTATCAGTATTATTATCATTCATCTTTTAATGTTCGGAAACACCGAAAGTGTACAATATTACAGACCATGTTTGTTATGTATGCAATTACGCACTCACATCGTAAATAGTGTGAATACATAAGTTCCATCGTTCTCCACTGCAGCGCCACTGCCACGCTGTGAGGCAGCTCAAAACAAGTGTAGCCATCTTGGCACCTTAGTTACGTCACTGCACTGATGATCCCATTATCTCATGTTCTCCATGAGAAGGCGTTGTTCCCGTTCAAATGTCTATGTTATTGTATATCGTCCGACAGAGGGCGCTGCAAAAACTGGTTTTCTTTGGGCCGTTTGGCACGGAGACATAAAGACCCTTTCAAATTGGGACTAGGGGCTAACTCAAACAGTTTAAAAGATAATTTCTGAATGATCCTGAAGACAACATCAGATGTCACGTGCGATATGATTTTTGGATTGCCCCTCTACTACTTACTATACAAAGGCAAAACATTCAAAGCAATAACTGTTATTGTTTCCGAGATATTCCACCGAGAACCAGACTTTCGCCTCACCCTGTATAGTACACCAGACTACAGGCGCCCTTTGTTGGCAACAGAGGAAGACTAACAACAAATCTCCCTTTTTAGGATGAATGCTAAACGATTAAATACAAATGGAACAGAAATGTTAAAATTATTTAAAGGTTTCGATGAGTCGCTCAGGTGGTTTAACGACTCTGCCGCTTCGAGTATGAGGTAAACAGGTAGACGCTGCCGATGACTGTGGAACGCTTGCCAAGGTTGATCAGGGAACTCAGCTGGCAATAAAGGTTCATGGTGATTAGTTGCTTCTTGAATGCGTGTCTTGAATTGTTTGATGAGTGTTGAAATGTCCTTCGGCAGGCTGGGCCACCACATGGATACCTTGGCTTGTGCGCAACATTTGACGATACCAAGATGCCCCTCATGGATCTTTTTTAAGATTTCTTGGCGCAGAATCTTCGGGATAACAAATCGAGAAGACTACATCAACTGTCCTTCTGTAATAGATATAACAGCTCAATGATGCTGTGACAGGTCTTACCTCAATCGACTGGTTCAAAGCCTTCGGTATACTTGGCTCACCGCACAAAACCGTTAGTCAATCTCCGATCGCTGGGGGTTCCGGAATGTCAGTTCCGGAACGCTCAACCGACGAAATTACCCAAACTCACACAACGCTCAAAGTAGGCTTTTATTGTAACACAATATTTACCACCTTGACGTTCTTCGGACTTTGCCTCACACCCCTCGATACTGTGCACGATGTTAGGCACTCGGATGGACTTCAACCGCGCTCGGATCCCCCTTGATTGAGGAGCGAAGGAACTTCACCTCCTCTCTTGATGCTGGCTCGTGTTGAAGACCCATTGGAACGTTCGGTTTTGTTCCATTTATGCCCTGGTGGCATGATTTTGGGGCGGAGCGTCACCGCGGTGACGTCATCCGCCGTCGATTCACCTTTGTCACCTCCTCACTCGAGCGAGGGACACGCTGCAACTTCCCTCGTGCGCGCTCGGCACACGAAACCGCTCCTCGTTGAGCGAGGGGGCGGAGGGGTCGCGGAATATATCCGTTACAATGCCGATAATCTGCTACCTCGATATTCAATGTCTTCTGAAGTGGCCATCCACGTTGACAGTAGTTAATGATATGAGAACAGATGGGATCATTTTGTTGTTCGATGACAATCTGTTTCAGCCTTGCATCTGTCGTGGGCAAATGATTGACAATTGGTGTCACATATGCGGTGATGTGGTCTTCGAGATACTCATCCTGCCCCATCACGTTGAGTGGTCGCCGAGATAAAATGACAGCTATACCAAACTCTTTATCAGGGAAATGTTGAACTTTGTACTGATATCGCATCAACCGTACATGCATGTGTTGAAGTTTTGGAGTTAGTTCATACAATGGTTTTGATATGAAGATAGGCACCAGTGGTTTATGGTCTGTTTCAAGCTGAACCTCTAATCCAATGATAAATTTTTTTAAAGTGTTCACATGCCCAAGCAAGTGCATAACCTTCCTTTTCAATCTGAGCCCAGTTCTGTTGATTCTTACTTAAAGTCTTCGAAGCGTAAGCTACGGTTCAGTAATATCCTCTCGCATTCTCTGGTGAACCCATTTTCTTGATGGCGATAATCCGATCATCATCAATGTGAATACCGTCCTCGTCGATAATGTGAACAAGGTATTTGACCCGTTTAGTGCCAAAAATACATTTTTTTGCGTTCAATGTGATCCCTGCATCAACTAGTCTTTGTAATACGGTCGCCAATCGCTGATCACGTTCGGCTATGTTGACTCCATACACAAGAATGTTGTCACTGTTAACTTGAGTGGTGTCAATACCCTCTAATATTTGTGAGAGTCGCATCTGAAAGAATTCTTGAGCTGCCAAGATGCCAACGGGTAGATGTTTATACCTGTATTTCGCGAATGGTGTAATAAATGTAGTTTGCAGCTGCGAATGTTCATCTAGACCAAACTGCCAAAAACCACTATTGGCATCTAGTTTGCTGAAGAATTTCACCCCACCAAGACGTCCTAGCACATTCTCAGTGGCAGGCATTGGATGAACGTCTCTTGTGATGAATTGGTTGAGGTGCATGTAGTCTACGCACATGCAAATGTCTCCATTCGGTTTTGGAACGGTAACCAGTTCTGAACACCAATCAGTCGGTTTCTCCACCCGTTTGATGAATTCCAAGTTAACCATTTCTGCCAACCGCTGCTTAATCTTGTTTAACATCGGAATAGGCACACATCGCAGTGCTCCATCACTCAGTCGTATGGTGTAGGGAATTGTAACATATCCGAAACCTCTGAAAGGCATATGGAATTTAGCCATTGGATTGAATGACATCCCTACACCCTTCGTAGAATCGACATCCGCACGTTTGAATATCCCTAACTCTTTGCTCACTCGAGCTGATAACAAAGGTCGTTCCGTATCTTGTACGACATAAACGTCCCAGAAACCGCCGATAACATTGGTGAGACGGTGAGACATTGATTATCTGTACCATAAAGAATACGTTCTGGCTTGCACAACGTAACATCAGTGAAATAATCATTGAACGTCTTCTTTGGTATCACAGACACGTCAGCTTGCGTATCCGCGAAAACATCAACTTAGTGTCTACTGTCTACCGAGACTGCCAATCGTTGATCCTGATGACTTGTCCCAATTTTGCCAATAAACCCTTCATCCTGGCCCACAGCCATCGGGCTCGGTGTCACTTTGCAAACTTGCAATGATTTCTTGGTAGATTTACAAAAGCGCGCAAAATGCCCCAACCATTTACATGGATGGCATTCGACCTGCACAGCTGTACATTCAGCTTTTGAGTGTTTAGGTTTGCCACAGTTCCAACAGCTGTCCGTTGCACCATTATCGCACTGTTTGTCATGACCGCGACAACGTTCACTCGGTGCTTTGGGTCGTGAAATGTATCTACCAGGCTGTTTCTTTGGTCCCGTTTTGACCTTGTCAAATTGCTCGTCGAGTTTGTCACCCTCAAGAATCGTCTGTTGATTCTGCACCTGCGCTGATTGTTTGGCTTTAGCTACGGCCATATCATGTGTTAATCCGTCGATACGTTGAAGACGTTTGGACAAGTCCTTGTCACGTATGCCGATGACAACGCGATCACATATCAGCTCGTCCTTGAATGTTTCAAACTCACAATGTTCAGCCAAAGTGTAAAGGGTAGCCACAAATTCGTCGATGGTCTTATTGGCTTGCTGACACCTTTGATTAAAAACCGTAGGTTCATATGTACAATTGCTTTTCACTTTGAATTGGCCATCGAAGGCAAATACGACTTCACCATAGCTCTTCTGATCATCTGCAGATAGGCCTGAAGCCCCCAACAGCTTGTCAGCCTTGGCCCCCATAATATACTGGGTGTTTCATGTAACCTGATGCAACTCGGAATCTCGAGAAATATATCTCGCACAAATAAATTTCTGAAGTGAGAAGTTAGTCATTGAATGGGCTTAATCCGTGTGTGCCAAAGTTAGCCCGCCCCCACCTTTCCGTATGGGTGAGGGAAGGGGTAACTCTCAAATTTCAAATGGGAAGTCCCAATTTTTTTGGTGGAATCCGAAAGTACATTCAAAAATAAGTAACTGGATTCCAGTGAGTACCCTTTTATCTAACCATTGGGTGCTAGATTCCGGTGAGTACCATGGCCTCTCACCATTGTAGTATGTCACAACAAAAATTGCTTTGGACAGTGATGTTATGCAAATGCATTAATGACTCACCAACAATCAAGTATTTGGAACAAAAATGGTGCATTTGCAAGCTCTATTTCCTCCGAGAAACGAGGGAATCTGTTCTCATCTGCAGAAAACGGAACAACGTATTTCCTGTGATTTCAGTGCCATTTGCTATGATTCGGAAAAATTGTTTCCAATAAAAGTTTCTTATTTTTGAATGTACTTTTGGATTCCATCAAAAAAATTGTGGGTTCCCATTTGAAATTTGAGAGTTACCCCTTCCCCCACCCATACAGAGGGGTGGGGGCGGGCTAACTTTGGTAACACGGATTAAGCCCCATACAATGAGTAACTTCTCACTTCAGAAATTTATTTATGTGAGACATATTTCGCGAGATTCCGAGTTGTCTCAGGTTACATGAAACACCCTGTATATCAGCATGTTGACCTGTGCCTCTGACGATTGAGCACTCAATGCAGTGGCCATCCTGTATCGTTCAAATCTCCTTTTCCAATCAGGCCAGTCCTGGGCTTTGGAAAAATCAAATGGTTCTGGGGTTGGCAAAGCGTGATGCTGAGCTGCACACACACTGACCAAAGTTAGTTCCTCACTACAACGTTAATTGTCAAGGAAGAGGTAAATAAAAGTGAGGTAGATGAACAGTACCTCACTCCAGATCGTTACCGCTGCCACCATGTATTGTTCTTGTTTAGATTGATGAATAAACACACTGGATTTTGAAAAAGAAAAACTGGCTACTTTATTGCTTAACACAGATAGACTGTTTCCCGATTGTAATCCCTAATGTATGTATATCCAGGCTTCAGGCGCCATATGTTGGCAACAGAAGACTAGCAACACAATATCGTTTTAAACTCAGTTCTCACAGCCTAATGAATGCTATTTTTCAACTGGAATTCAACTATTAAAACAGTTAAATCCAACTTTGTTTCCTCAAGACAATCGCAGTTAGGCCTAGTTGTCAGATAGGCCTTGTAAATTCGTTCTTAATCGTTCTTTCTTCACCTACCAAGATGGCGACCGGAAGTGCCGACGAAATCGTTCCTGACACTGGTAATGCTCCTATGTTATTATAAAGAACAAGGAAGCTGTTACATCCAGAGGATAAAAAAATTACTTGCAGAAAACTTAGCAAAACGCCAGCTAATACCGTTTTAATAAATCATACATTCATTCATGATGGGTTTAGTTGTTGGTGAAGTGAGAGAGAAGTCACATTTAATGAATAATTTTATTTATTGCTGAGAAATACCTCGCATATGTTGGCCTGCATATGTACTTTCCAAAAACAGTACAGACAATGGATTTTTAGAGTTTCAGCAATGACTGAGTATCGACTGCCTTTTTTAAAAGGAAAGGACAGTAAGTGTCCTGCAAATTGTATATACAAACATGGTCAAGACAAAAATCGAATTTGACAAAGTACTACACATTGAACATTGTTTTAGAACAAAATGCATTTCTTAAACTACTGAATTGTTACAAAATAAATACAAGTGCATGCCATAGTTTCATGTTTGAATTTATTGCCAGGAAAGATAGAGTACAATCAAGAGTGGTTCAATGTAGCACATAATTTTAGAACCTATAAATATAATTATATAGTGTTTATTTGTCTACTGTAGATCTTCAATCAAACGCCTAAGTGTTTATTAAATTAACAGAGCTTCGTCCATTCCTTGGTTATGAGAGAGGCGTTTATTAGATACAGGCGTTTAATTTAAAATCTACGGTAGAATTTGTCTGTGCACAATGTGCAATCATTGTTTGATGGGTGTCCCAGCTAAACGGAGTTCGCATTTATGCAAGCAAATTCTGCAGAATTTAAAACAAGAAATCAACTATGGAATTAAAGCAAATATATTTGCTCATTCAACAGTTGATTTCTTGTTTTAGATTCTTCAGAATTTCCCAGCATTAATGCCGACCCCCTTTAGCTGGCACCCAGCAAACAATGATAGCATATGTTGCACGGACAAAATCCATTTAATTCAATATTACAGTTTCTGAGTTATTAGGTATGAGAGTTTTATCAAATCAGAGGTCGGTTTACACGAGCGGACCTTCAAGCTCAACTCCAGTTAATTTAGGTATCCCGAGTAATGATGACCAAAAAAGCATATACATTCGATGCAATTATTGGTTTGATTATTAAATGTAGTTTCCTAAATCATAAACTATCATACTAACTGGCAGAAATAAACGGTTGCCTCAAATATATGGCGACTCGTTTAAGCAGGTTCCACTGCAAGTGCATCTAATTGGGATAAAAGACGCAGCAAGGATCGTCTTCTCTGCCAATCATACAGCAAATTTCGTCAGCCTCACATTTGACATCATCATCATCGCATTTTCCTGGTGGTTGCTCTGGTGCGCACTCCAAAATCGGGATGTCAGTCGGACATCTTCCTCCAGCTATGAAGCATAAAACGTAATTCAAACAAATATTTCTCTACGAGTGTCAATGTATGCTACCTAGCTAGCTATACTAGCAAAATGCCGATTAACGAAACAAGGGGCTTTTTCGGCAATTCAGTTTCTATCTAGTCGACTGAGCATTGGCTGAAAAAAGTTGGTCGGCAATTCATTCGGGCCTCAGTCAACTGAATTGTTATTTCTGGTTGGCAATTCAGTCGACTGAGGACCGACTTCAATTTTGACTGACTTCTGTCTCAGTCGAAATTTTGTCGACTGAAATTTGTGGTCGGCAAACCAGCTCAGTTGGGTTCCAGTCATGAATCAATCATGATGTCACGCGTTCAGCCGCCTCAGATCGACTGAATGAATTGCCGAAAACGCCCAAGGTCTTATTATAGTACAGTTCATTGTCAGTTTTGAAATGTAAAGGCCATGCATTCAGCCATTCCTAAAGTAAGTGATGTCTTACGTGTTGGTGTAGATACAGGAGGCTCTCGTAAACGGCATTCTAAATTAATTGTTCCTTCCGTAGACACATTAATGCAACAAATTTCGTTGGCAAAGCAATCGCTGTCCTTTGTGCATCCACACAGCGTTTCACCGCATGCACTGTCCGGATATTCTGTGCAGAATGGAAGAACTATAGAACGGAAAAGAAATTTCCATTATTTTCTCCATTTCACTATACTTAATTTTAAGAAAGCCTTATTTAATCAATTCGGAAATAATTCAGCGTTCAAATTTAGCTTTATATTTTGCAGTGCATCATCCAAAATATATAAAGTTAAATGGTATGCTTTTGTTACCCCGCGTAAATTATACTTTATTATACAATACATTAAAATAATGGCATTTCAACAGCCTTCCTCCTACCATAACTGCTACACTCCCGTAACTTTTACACAATTCACAGTGAATTCCGGTATTATTATGGATTTTTGCACTCATAGGAGCGAATTTTTGACCAAACTTTATATGAACTATGAGGAATTGTTACTTTAGCAGCCATCTGAACATATACTGTCACATAAAGGAAAACAATACATAGCAGATAGATGAAACACAAAGGATCAATTTAAACTATTCTGCATATAGACTGCACATGCATGAACCAATCAGGAAGTTATATTAAAAATCATGAAAGTGCTAAGTTTATACATATATATATATATAAGCAAGAATGGTATTTACAATCTGGTGCATCTGTTGTCGTGCTTTCAGAAACCGCTGCCGGATTAGTAGCAGGCCCAGAAGCTGTGGTTGAGGCCCCTGGATTTACTGCAGGTGGTGTAGTGGCTGGATTTGCTGTAGTTGGTGTAGTGGTTGCGTGTGTTGGAGCTCCAGGTTGGTAACAACATGCCATACTATTGATTAAATCTATGCAGCATTGATTGGAGACACATTGAGTGTTGCTGCTGCATGGACCTTTTCCGACGCAATTCACATTGGGGCATAATTGTCTTTCATCTGAACATATATATACATATATATTTATGATAAAGGTACTAGTAACTGTATTG
>WWPM01004932.1:0-17963 GCA_023279145.1 Glomeris maerens | reverse complement strand
GGCCGATCTCAGGCAACCACGGCATGCTTCTCGTGGAACTGCTCTTCCTCGGTCGAGCCCTTCAGCGCGGTCGTCGAGGACTTGCCCCCCTGTATGGTCTGGGTCACCGCGTCGAAGTAGCCGGTGCCGACTTCGCGCTGGTGCTTGACCGCGGTGAAGCCCTTCTCGGCGGCGGCGAACTCGGCTTCCTGCAACTCGACGAACGCGCTCATCTGGCGACGCGCATAGCCGTGGGCGAGGTTGAACATGCCGTAGTTGAGGCTGTGGAAACCGGCCAGGGTGATGAACTGGAACTTGTAACCGTAGCTGGCGATTTCCTTCTGGAACTTCGCGATCGTGGCGTCGTCGAGGTTCTTCTTCCAGTTGAAGCTCGGCGAGCAGTTGTAGGCCAGCAGCTTGCCGGGGAACTTCGCATGGATCGCCTCGGCGAACTTGCGCGCGAACTCCAGGTCCGGCTTGCCGGTCTCGCACCACACCAGGTCGGCATACGGCGCGTAGGCGAGACCGCGGCTGATCGCCTGGTCCAGGCCGTTGCGGGTCTTGAAAAAGCCTTCGACGGTGCGCTCGCCGGTGATGAAGGGTGCGTCGTTCGGATCGATGTCGGAGGTGATGAGGTCGGCGGCTTCGGCGTCGGTGCGGGCGACGATCAGCGTCGGCACGCCCATGACGTCGGCGGCCAGGCGCGCGGCCACCAGCTTCTCGACCGCCTCGCGCGTCGGCACCAGCACCTTGCCGCCCATGTGGCCGCACTTCTTGACGCTGGCCAGCTGGTCTTCGAAGTGCACACCGGAGGCACCGGCCTCGATCATGCCCTTCATCAGTTCGAAGGCATTGAGCACGCCACCGAAGCCGGCTTCGGCATCGGCCACGATCGGCTGCAGGAAATCGATGTCGCCGCTGCCTTCGGCGCACTGGATCTGGTCGGCGCGCAGCAGGGTGTTGTTGATGCGGCGCACGACCTGCGGCACCGAATTGGCCGGGTACAGCGACTGGTCCGGGTACATCTCGCCGGCAATGTTGGCGTCGGCCGCGACCTGCCAGCCCGACAGATAGATCGCCTTGAGGCCGGCCTTGACCTGCTGCATGGCCTGGTTGCCGGTGAGCGCGCCGAGCGCGTTGACGAAGGGTTCGCTGTGCAGGCAGGCCCACAGCTTGTTGGCACCGAGCTTGGCGATGGTGTGCTCGACCGGCACGGTGCCGCGCAGGCGCACGACATCCTGGGCGCAGTACGGGCGGTCGATGCCGGCCCAGCGCGGGTTGGTGGCCCAGTCGTGGCGGAGTTGTTCGGCGGTGTGCAGTGCGGTGGTCATGGCGGTGCCCTCTGCTCGTTTCTTCTTTGGAGCCCTCCCCTTCAAGGGAGGGTTGGGTGGGATGGGTCTGCGGGGTCAGTCGAGTCGTGCGTAGGCCGGAAGGGTCAGAAAGTCCTCCAGCACGTCGGCATGGGTGAGGCGGTCGAGCACGCCGATCGCTTCGTTGATGCGGCTGGCGCCAGGCAGGCGCGCGCGGTCGTCCAGGCGGCCGGGCAGGTTGAGGAAGGCGCGTTCGAGCAGAGCGAAATCGACCGGCGTGCCGTCGTCCAGGTGCAGGCCATCGCTGTGCAGCCACTGCCACAGCTGCGCGCGCGCGATCTCGGCGGTCGCCGCGTCCTCCATCAGCCAATGGATCGGCACGCAGCCGTTGCCGTCGAGCCAGGCGGCGAGGTAGCGCACGCAGACCTCGACGTTGCCCTCGAACCCGGCGCGGCTGATCGTGCCCAGCGAGGGCTTGATCAGCTCGTCGCGGGTGACCCAGACGTCCTCGCGCAGCACGTGGCGCTGGTTGGGCGTGGGCATGCGCTCGTCGAAGATCTCGCGTGCCAGCGGGATCAACGCCGGGTGCGCGACCCAGGTGCCGTCGTGGCCGGCGGTGACTTCGCGCAGCTTGTCGGCGCGGACCTTGGCCATCGCGACTTCGTTGGCGGCCTCGTCGCCACTGATCGGGATCTGCGCGGCCATGCCGCCCATGGCGTGTGCGCCGCGCTTGTGGCAGGTCTGGATCAGCAGTTCCGAGTAGGCCTTGAGGAACGGCTGGGTCATCGTGACCTGGGCACGCTCGGGCAGGACCTTGTCGCGATGGCGGCGGAAGGTCTTGATGTACGAGAACACGTAATCCCATCGGCCGCAGTTGAGCCCGGCGATGCGCGTGCGCAGTGCATGCAGGATCTCGTCCATCTCGAACACCGCCGGCAGCGTCTCGATCAGCACGGTGACCTTGATCTGCCCCGGCGCCAGGCGCAGCTCGCGCTCGACGTGGTCGATGACCTCGTTCCAAAGCTGCGCCTCTTCCATCGACTGCAGCTTGGGCAGGTAGAAGTAAGGTCCGCGATCCTTCGCGGCGAGCACGTCCGAGTTGTGGAAAGCGAACAGGCCCAGATCGAACAGGCTGGCCGACATCGCCTCGCCGTCGATGCGGACGTGCTTCTCGTCGAGGTGCCAGCCGCGCGGGCGCACCATCAGCACCGCCTGCTCTTCGAACGGACGCAGGGTGTAGTGCTTGCCGGGGCTGCCGTCGGCGCCGACGGCGCTGAACTCGAGGCTGCCGGCGACGGCGCCGATCAGGGCGCGCTGGCCGGCGATGAGGTTGTCCCAGGTCGGCGAGGTGCTGTCCTCGAAGTCGGCCATGTAGACCTTCGCGCCGGAGTTGAGCGCGTTGATGACCATCTTCGGGTCGACCGGGCCGGTGATCTCGACGCGACGGTCGAGCAGCGCCTGAGGCAGCGGTGCCACCTGCCAGTCACCATTGCGGATGGCGATAGTGTCCGCGCGGAAGTCGGGCAAGCCGCCAGCGTCGAACAGCGACTGGTGCACGGCGCGGGCAACGAGCCGGGCCTGACGGGCCGATTCAAAACGGCGGTGAAGCCCGGCGAGGAACGCGAGCGCGGCAGGGGTGAGTACCCGGCCCTGGCCCTCGGCCTGGGCCAGGACTTCGATATGACCCTCGATACCCTCGCGGGTCTCGCCGTCTTGCCGCTTGGCCATCATTGCCGACATACCGTGTAACTCCGTGGTCACCTGGGAGGGCCACCATGCGTCGGTACGTATTATTTGACAATAAAGATTTTTCAATGTTATTCATTTAATTAACTTATATGTCTTGAAGAAAATGCTTGCCCAGCCCTCCTCCAGTCCACGGTTCGCCTATAAGGGCGATCGGCTCAAACCCCTGCGGGCGTTCTGTCAGACCGCCCGACTGGGTTCGGTCTCGCGCGCGGCCGAGGCGCTGTACTTGAGCCAGCCCGCCGTCACGCTGCAATTGCAGGCGCTGGAACGGGAACTGGGGGTTCGGCTGCTGGAGCGCAGCGGCCGCCGGATCACGCTGACCCGCGAGGGCCAGGCGCTCTACGAGCTGGCGCGCCCGCTGGTGGAGGGGCTGGATGGGCTCGACTCGGTGTTCCGGGAGAAGATCCGCGGCCTTGACGCGGGTGAACTCAACGTCGCGGCCGGCAGCTCGACCATCCTGTATCTGCTGCCGCGGATCGTCGAAGCCTTCCGCGCCTCCCACCCGGAGGTGCGCCTGAGCCTGCACAACGTCACCGGTGCGGGTGGCCTCGACCTGCTGCGCTCGGATGGAGTCGACCTGGCCGTGGGTTCGATGCTGGATGTCCCGGCCGACCTCAGTTACGAGCCGGTCTACCGCTTCGAGCCGATGCTGATCACCCCGCGCGACCACCCATTGGCGCACAAGGAGACCCTGCAGCTACGGGATCTATCGCCCTATGGTCTGATTCTGCCGCCGCAGCGGCTGACCACCTACCGCCTGATCGACCTGGTGTTCCAGCAGAACCGCGTGCCGTACACGGTTGCGCTGGAGGTGGGCGGCTGGGAGGTGATCAAGCAGTACGTGGCCATGGGCCTGGGAATCAGCATCGTCACGGCGATCTGCTTGACCGATGCCGACCGCGAGCGGCTGTCGGCGCGGTCGCTGGCGGAGTATTTCCCGTCCCGGACCTATGGCGTGGTGGTTCGCAAGGGCAAATATTTATCACCGCAGGCCCGAGCATTTACAGAACTAATAAAGCCGGCGCTGTTCGAGCGCGGGGACTACTACTCGACAGGGCAGTCGGAGCGCTGACAGCGCCCTCGCCTGCAACAGGACGGGTAACCATCACGCGTCGTGGTTCTTGCCCTTCGACACGCTTCGGTACCAATTGCGGATGCGGTTGACGTCAATATCGAAATCCTCACCCAACTCAATGGGCGGGCCGATGCCGATGACCTTCTGGCCGTAGTGGAAGTACGCCGGCACCACCGGCACCGCGGCGGCCTTGGCGATTCGCCAGAAGCCCGGCTTCCACCGCTCCACCGCCCTACGTGTGCCTTCCGGCGCCAACGCATACCAGAGCGTATCGGCTTCACGGATCATTCGCGCCGCCTGCTCAACCACGCCATGGGCCGCCTTACGGTCGACCGGGATCACACCAAGGCGGCGCATCAGGGCCCCCATCACCGGCAGCTTGAACAGCGAATCCTTGCCCAGCACTTTCAGGTCCAGGCCCATCGCCATCTTCGCGGCGAAGCCCCAGATGCCATCCCAGTTGGACGAATGCGGTGCGCCGATCAGCACCAGGCGCGGGATGTTGGGGAATGCGCCCACCATGCGCCAACCGCCGGCGCGGAGGATGGCGTGGCCCAGCCAACGGGTGAAGGCATTGGGTTTGACCCGTGGCGCGCTCGGCGGCAACGGCAGAACACGCTGGTCAGAAGCGTGGCTAACCGGGTGGTCGTCAGTGTCGGCCATCGGCCCCTCGTGGTCGTGCGGCTTCATCGTACGGTGCCGCCGTCAATACCGGCTGCGTCAGTCCCAGTCGCGGACTGCGCGACTACGCTTGATCGTACCGCGTTCGCGCTTGCCGCTCAGCCGCCGCTCCTTGGACGCCCGGGTCGGCCGGGTCGCCACGCGCGGGGCCGGTGCAACCAATCCGGTGGCGATAAAGGCCGCCAGGCGTTCGCGGGCATCCTCTCGATTGCGGTCCTGGGTACGGAAACGCTGGGCGCTGATCACCAGCACGCCCTCATCGGTGATGCGACGGTCGCGCTTGGCCAGCAGCCGCGTCCGCACCGGCTCGGGCAGAGACTTTGATCCGGCCAGATCGAAACGCAACTCGACCGCGGTGGCGACCTTGTTGACGTTCTGCCCGCCCGGGCCGGACGCGCGTACGAAACGCTCGACCAGTTCGTCGTCAGGGATGGCCAAGCGGTTGCTGATTTCGATCATGGCACGAACTTTAGCAATGCCGCCGCCGCCCAGCCTCCTCCGAAATTGTCCAATAGACACCACAGCCGTGGGAACGCAACGATGTCCACCTCTCAAGGAGGTGCCCGATGAAGCGATTTGTCCTGACCGTGCTGTTGGCCCTATTCACCCCGCTCGCGGTGGCCACTCCACCCAGCGACGCGCAACTGAGCAAGCTGCTCGACGTGATGCGTGTCCGCAGCACCATCGATTCCATGCTGCCGATGCTGGAAGCCTCGCAGGAGCAGATCATGGAGCAGTTGACGACGGACAAGCCCCTCAACCGGCAACAGCGCGAATCCATGCAACGCATTCTCGCCCACTCCAACGACAGCATCCGCAAGCTGATGGCCTGGGAGAACCTCGAACCGATCTACATCGATGCCTACCGGCAGACCTTCAGCACCGAGGACGTGGACGCGATGATCGACTTCTACAGCAGCGCCACCGGCCAGCGGGTGCTCGACAAGCTACCGCAACTGATGCAGCACTCCATGGCGGCGATGCAGAAGCTGATGGGGCCCATGCTCCAGCAGTTGGAGAAGGACATTACCACCGAGATCGAAGGGTCGTTTGGAAAGACCAAGTCGGTGGATTGATCCATTCATGGGGCGTCGGCAAACAGTGCCAGCGCCTTCGTGAACTCGGCATCGGGTGGTGCGACCACCTCGATACGCCGCCCATCGAGCGGATGCACGAATGCCAGCCGGCGCGCGTGCAGCAGCATGCGATGGATGCCGAGCATGCGGAACTGGCGGTTGTGGCGACCGTCGCCGTGGCTGGTGTCGCCGATCATGTGGTGCGAGAGGTGCTTGAGGTGACGGCGGATCTGGCGGAAGCGCCCAGTCTGCGGCTGCGCACGCAGCAATGCGTAACGCGATGTCGGGAAGTTGGCCGAGGGCAGTTCCAGCTCGGTCGTCGCCAAGCGCGAGAAGCGGGTGACAGCCGGCTTCTTGAGTGGCTTGCCCGGTCCGCCATCGAGCGGATGGTCGACGACGAAGTCCTCCTCCGGCCAACCGCGGCAGATCGCCCAATAGTCCTTCTCGACCTCGCGTGACATCAGCACCTTGCCCAGTGCCGACGCGCTGTCGCGATCGAAGGCCAGCAACAGGCAACCGCTGGTGGCGCGGTCGAGACGATGCACCAGGAAGATCGGCTTGCCGAACTGCGCGCGCAGACGATCGGCGGCGAAGTCGGTCTCGCCGCGTGCCAACGCACTGTCGTGGACCATCAGGCCGGCGGGCTTGTTGACCACGGCCAGTTGCTCATCGGCATGGAGAACGTCGAGGGCGTCTGACACCTCCGGCAACGGCGGCGAGTCGGTAAGCGTCGGGGTATTCATATCAAGGATTCGAGTGCAGCTCTCCCCTGCATTCGCAGGGGAGAGGAGCGTAGCTAGGAGCGGCGTGGCCAGGCGGCCAGCAATGCCCATACGCCGCCGAGACCGGCGATCCAGGCCGCCGCCGGGATCGACCACAGACGCGGACCGCCGGCTTCCAGGCCGTACAGCACCGTGGCGCAGATCAGCAGGCCGACGCCAAGCACCGCCGCGACCGTGCGGCGCTGGGCCGAGCGAATCGAACGGTTGAGCTCGGCCAGGTCGTGCGAATGCAAGTGCAGCTCGGACTTGCCTTCAACTTGCTGGCTCAGCCAAGCGTGCAGCAGGCGGGGCATTTCCGGTGCGTGCGTCACCAACTCCGGCAGACGTTTGCGGAACTCCTTGGCCAGACGCTGCGGGCTGTAGCGCTCGACCAGGATCTTGCTCAGCACCGGCCGCGCCACCGCCCACAGGTCGAGCTTGGGATCGAGCAGCCGGCCGACACCTTCGATGTTGAGCAGGGTCTTTTGCAACAGGATCAGCTGTGGCTGCAGTGTCAGCTCGTAGCGCTGCGCGGTGCGGAACAGCTTCAGCAGCACCTCGGCCAGCGAGATCTCGCTCAACGGGCGAGTGAAGTACGGCTCGCACACCGCGCGCGCGGCGGCTTCGAGCTCGTCGATGCGGATGTGCGACGGCATCCAGCCGGCACGCACGTGCAGTTCGGCGATACGGCGGTAGTCGCGGTTGAAGATGGCCATGAAGTTTTCGGCGAGGTAGTACTGATCCTCATCCGACAGCTGGCCCACGATGCCGAAGTCGAGCGCGATGAAGCGTGGGTTGCCGCGCCGCGCCGGGTCGCTGTCGACCCAGATATTGCCGGCATGGGCATCGGCATGGAAGAAATTGTCGCGAAAGACCTCTGTGTAGAACACCCGCACGCCCTTGGCGGCGAGTGCGCGGCGGTCGATGCCGGCCGCGTCGAGCGCTTCGATGTCGTCGGAGGGTATCCCGCGCACGCGTTCGAGCGTCAACGCGCGCTCGGCCGTGTGCGACCAGATCACCTCGGGTACATACAGGTCGTCGCTGTCGGCCCAGAACCGGCGCAACACGCTGGCGTTGGCACCTTCGCGCTGCAGGTCGAGCTCGGCGGCCAACGTGCTTTCGATCTCTTCGACAATCGCGCGCGGGCGGATCTTGTCGGCGCTGGGATGGGTGCGATCGACAATCCCGGCCACGGCCTTGAGCAACGCGATGTCGCCGCCGATCTGCTTTTCGATGTTCGGCCGCAGCACCTTGACCACTACTTCGCGCGACACGCCGTTCGCATCCGGCGGCAAGGTGGCCGCATGCACCTGGGCAATCGAGGCCGAGGCCAGTGGATTCGTATCGAACTGCGCGAAGGCTTCACTGACCGGGCGTTCCAGCGCGCGCTCGACAATCAGCCGCGCGGCCTCGCCATCGAACGGGGCGACGCGGTCTTGCAGCAACGCCAACTCCTGGGCGACATCCGGCGGCACCAGGTCGCGGCGCGTCGACAGGATCTGCCCGAACTTGACGAAGATCGGCCCCAGTTCTTGCAGCGCCAGGCGCAGACGCGCACCGCGCGGCTGCGCCGCGATCTCGCCTGAGGCACGCGGCACGAACGGCCGCGCCAGCTTGAGCCAGGGCTCGACCGGCGTGCCGTCGAGTAGATCGTCGAGACGGTAACGCAACAAGACGCGGCCGATGCGCCATGCACGAAGCACGGACTTCATGCACCGTCCCCGCGGCGACCGGCTGGGTTGATGCCATGCAAGCGGCCCACGCGTGCGGCCAGGCGTTCGACATCGTCTCGCAGCATGTCGACATCGTCGTGGAAGGCGTTGAGCTCCTCGCGCGCAACCACGTCACGCGATTCCTCGGTCACGTACTCGGCGGCAGTGCCGGCGAATGCGCCGACGGTATCGCGGGCATGGCGCAGGCCGGCGGCGAACGCAGCGGCCATCTGCACGCCTAGCACGTCGCCAAAGACGCGCACGAACGGCTGTTGCCAGTCTGGATCGAAACGTTCGGCCAAGCGTTGCAAGCGGCGCGCCAACTCGGCGTCGCCCTCAATCCGCAGCTTGCCCACCGGCGGCGCGTGATCGTTGCGCAGGAACGGCAGTTGCGACAGCAGTCCGGCCAGGGTGCTGCGAACCGAGAGATCCGGTTCGCCCTCGTCCTCGATGGGCCCCACTTCCAGCCGTTCACCGACTACCCGCACCTGCAGCGCCAACGGTGGCGAAGCCACACGCAGGGCCACACGGTGCCCCTCGAGCGAGCGCAGTGCGTCGCGAGTGTCGGGGTCCAGTGCCAGCGCACGATTGAGCGCGGCCTCCAGGGCACGCCCGGCGATGGGCTTGAGCGCGGCCAACGCCGGGGGGGCCGACGATGCGGGGGATGAGTTTGTCATCCCGTCATTGTATCCCCGCCCCTGCTGGCCCCCGCGCCGGACAGCCCCTGGCCCTACAACGGGTGCGGGACCATCCGCAGCGGCGGCCACCCGATCAGATGCGTCTGCCGCGCAACATCGAGACGACGGCCAGAATCAGGAAGATGACAAAGAGGATCCAGGCGATGTTGCTGGCCGTGCCGGCGATACCGGTAAAGCCCAGCACAGCGGCAATGAGCGCGATAACGAAGAACACCACTGCGTAGTGCAGCATCGGAAACCTCCGGCGCTTCGCGCCTGATGGGGTGTGTCTCGATCCTGCACAGGCATTCGTGTTCAGTGGGTGACGGCGGCCTGCGGCGAGCACGCAGCCTTCAGCCGGGTGAGCCCTTCGTGAATACTCACGCGCGGGACGTAGCCGAAGTCGCGCGTGGCCGGCGCCATGTCGTACCAGTGTGTCGTACTCAGTTGTTCGGCAAGAAAGCGCGTCATCGGCGGCTCCCCCTTGAACGGCAGCGCATGCCACAACCCTTCGCATACGACACCTGCGACATAGGCGGCCCGGAACGGAATGGTCCTGGTTACCGGTGGCGCGCCCGCGGCACGCAACAAGCCGTTGACGATCTCGCGCACGGTTCTGGGTTCACCGTTGCTGATGAAGTAGGCCCGCCCGGCACAGGCCGCACCCGGGGCGAGATGGTCGAAAGCATCCAAATGCGCCTGCGCGGCATTGTCGATATAGGTGGTATCGATGCGGTTCTCGCCGTTACCGACGAAACGCAGGCGCCCGGCCCGGGCGCGCTCGACCAGGCGTGGCAGCAACTGGTTGTCGCCCACGCCCCAGATCAACCGTGGACGCAACGCGATGGTGGCCAGCGAGGTGTCGTTGGTGGCAATCACCGCACGTTCGGCGATCTGCTTGGTCGCGGCGTACGGCGCCTTGAGGTGATCGCCATACGGCACGTTCTGGGCCGTGCCGCCTTCGACCGGATGGGTGGCGCGGTGGGTGACGCTGGGCGTGGAGGTGTAGACCAGGCGGCCGATGCCGTGCGCGCGGCAGGCGGCGATGACGTTGTCGGTGCCCACGACATTGGCCAGGTGGTAGCTCTCGTAACGGCCCCAGGCGCCGGCCTTGGCGGCGTTGTGGAACACCGCATCGCAGCCGCGCGCGGCGCTGACGACCGCATCGCGCTGGGCAAGGTCGCCCTGCACCTGGGTCACGCCGATGGCATCGAGTGAGTCGTAGCGGCCGCGGTTGAAACTCACCACCTCCAAACCACGCGCGCGCAAACCACGGCACAACGCCTGCCCGAGGAAGCCACCGCCGCCGGTTACCAGAATCTTCATTTTCGTTGTGGCCTTTGTCGCCGTCGGCGTGGTCGCTGTTGAGGTGGAATATCGCCGATTACATCATCCCGGCGCAGCCGCACGTCACGACTCCGGCAATGCGCTCTAGCGGTTGAACTTGGCCGTGGCCCACACGGCCAGCTTCTCGCGCCCGATCTTGGCGTTGTGGCGGATATCGACCGGAAACTTGGGATGCCGCGCGAACCGGTCTATGCCAGCCGTATGTCGCTGCGTCTGCCCCAGCGCGCGCAACTCGCGCTCGATTCGTGGCCACTGCCCGGCATCCACACCGGGTTGCAATTCCACGCACAGCACAGGGCGCTGTGATCCGGGCGCATCAGCTCCCACCAGGCCGATCCCGACCAGCGCCGTGCGCCGTACCTCGCCGTGGGTGTTGAACACCGGCTCGACCTGCTCGGTGTACAGCGGCCCCTGCGCAGTTTCCACCCGGTGCGACTTGCGACCGCAGAACCACAACCGCCCCTGCGCATCGAGGTAGCCGACATCACCCATCCGGTGAACGATGCGTTCGCCGCCACCGGCCAGTGGCTCGCGGATCTTGGCCAGGCGGGTCTGCGCATCGCGATTGAAATACTGGTCGGTCACGCTGGGACCGGCCACGGAAATTTCACCGACGACGCCGTTCGCGACTTCCAGGTTGTGCGACCACTGCGCGATCGCCTCGTCGCTGATGGCGATGATGCGGACTTCGTTCGGCGCGACCGGGCGGCCGACGCAGGTGCCGGCACCGGCTTCGGTCGCCGCGCGCGTGGCCTGCAGCTCGCGGCCTTCGATGACGGCCACGGGCAGGCATTCGGTGGCACCGTAGGGCGTCCAGAACTGGGCGTCCTCGGGCAGCAGTTCGCGCATCTTGGCGACCACGTCGGCCGGCACCGGCGCACCGGCGGAGGTGACCCGCTTCACCGTCGGCAGCGCCGCGCCGTGGCCGGCGAGCACGGCCATCAGCGCCGGCGAGCCGAACAGCTGGTCGACGCCGAAGCGGGCGATGGCATCGTGCAGCTTGCGCGGGTTGGCCAGGGCCGGCTTCGTCGGGTCCATGTCGGGGATGATCGAGGTCAACCCCAGCGCAGGATCGAACAGCGCGAACGGCGGGAAGGTCGGTAGATCGACGCCACCAGCACCGATGCCGAACGCATCGCGCAGCATGGCGATCTGGGCGACGAAGTGGCGGTGGCGGTAGACCACCCCCTTGGGGATGCCGGTCGAGCCGCTGGTGAAGAGGATCGCGGCCATGTCATCGGGTTCGGTCGCGGCCAGTTGCGAACCGGCGCCGGCGCCATCGGCCTCGACCCGGGCCAGGGTGGCGTCGGCCAGCCAGGCGCGCCAGCCGGTGGTGATCCTGACCGTCGCCGAACGGGCCCAGCCCAATACCACCCGCGCCACCTGCGCCAGCGGAATGCCAATGAACGCCTCCGGCCGGGCTTCGTCGAGGCACTGCCGCAGCGCGCGCCGGTCGATGCCGGGATCGACCAGCACCGGCACCGCGCCGGCCTTGAACAGGGCGAACATCAGCAGGAAGAACTCCGGTGACGGCCGCACCATCACCACCGTGCGGGTGCCACGGACAATCCCGTGCCGGGCCAGGCCAGCGGCAATCGCGTCGCTGCGGGCGTCCAGTTCACGGTAGGTCAAGGCCAAGTCGAACCGCGCCAATCCGTCTGGACCGCGCGTACCGGGGCAGCGCAGGGCGACGCGGTCGGGGAATTGCAGCGCCAGGCGAGGCAACGAGGCGGCGATGTTGCAAGGGGTGCTCATCGGTTCATTTTCACCTGTCTGCACGGCGCTTGCTTCATATGAGAAAAGCCTCAGAATCGCGCCCCCGAACCGCTGTTTCCGGACCCTGCCAGTCCATGCAACACCCCTGCCTGACCTGTGGCGCCTGCTGCGCCTTCTTCCGCGTGAGTTTCCACTGGTCCGAAGCCGACCCGGCACTGGGCGGGCGGGTGCCGCTGGAACTGACCGACTCGCTGCGCTCGCACGAGCGGACCATGCGCGGCACCTCGCAGGCACGGCCAAGCTGCGTGGCCCTGGACGCCGACATCGGCCGCTACAGCCGCTGCAGCATCCACGACCGGCGCCCATCGGTGTGCGCGGCAGTGCCGGCGTCGTGGGAGTTCGGCATGGCCAGCACGCAGTGTGACAAGGCACGTGCGGCGCATGGCCTGGCGGTGCTGACCCAGGACGACTGGACGGGAATCGGCGAGGCGGAAAAGAACCCACTGCCGGTGCCGTAGTCGCATTGGCCTGCCGTCAGCAGCAGGCCCGCCGTGTTCAAAGCAGGGGCGCAGCCAATGGATGGCAATCGAGGAAGGTGCGGATCTGCGGCACCAGCACCGCCGCCTTGTCCTCCAGCACATAGTGCCCGGCATCCTCGAACGCATGCACCTGCGCCTGCGGCAGCGCATCGGTGAAGCCCTTGAGGAAATGCTGGTCGAAGACGAAATCGCGCAGGCCCCAGCCGATGAAAACCGGGCGATCGGCGTACTCGGGCAGCTTGCCGCCCATTGCCTGCACCAGCGGCCAGGCCGCATCGCCCTCGCCCAGCGGGATGTCCTGAACGAAACGCGAGGTGGCGATGCGGTTGGCCCAACTGTCATACGGCGCCAGGTAGGCGCGACGGACATCGCCGGGCATCGCGTTTTCCACACCGACCCGCGCGGTGACGGCAGCGAAGGCATTGAGGCCGCGGATCATGCCGGTGCCCAGCGCACAATCCCGCCCCAGCCGCAGCGACTTTGGTAGCGGCTTGGCCGCCGGCAACGGGAACGCGCCGGTGTTGGTGATGACCAGCCGGCGGATCTGCGCCGAATGCTTCAGGCCCCAGCCAAAGCCGATGCCGCCACCCCAATCGTGCACGGCCAGCGTCGCCGGGCCGCTCACGCCCAGCGACTGCAGCAGCGTCTGCACGTCGTCGATGCGTGATTGCAGGGTGTAGCGGTAGCCCGGGCTGGCACCCGCGCAGTCGTCGGGCTTGTCCGACAAGCCCATGCCGACATGGTCGGGGACGATGCAGCGGTAGCGATCGCGCAGGCCCAGCACCAGCCGGCGCCAGTAATAGCTCCACGACGGATTGCCGTGCAGCATCACCACCACGTCGCCGTCGCGCGGGCCTTCATCGAGATAACTCATCCCGATGCCGGGCCGGACCTGCAGGCGCTGCGGGATGAAGGGGTAGTCGGGAAGCGGAAGGTCGATCGTCATGGCGGCTCGGTGGCGCTCGCGGGAGGCCGCAAGCCGGGAAACAAGCCGCCATTATCCCGTGCCAACGCGGGTGCATGCACTCGATGGCGCTGGCTGGCCGCACCACGGTGACGCCACCCTCACGTTGATGAGCCCCGCATCGCGCGATCACCCCGAATTCACGACTACGCAACCGCGTGCCCACCACAATCGCGTCGATGACAGCCAACAGGAGCGTGTCATGAGCGAACACATGCTCACCGGCGAGGTCTCCAACAGCAAGGTCGCCGCCGTACTCGACAACAAGGCCGCCGCGCTACAGGCGGCCGAGACCATCCGCCGTACGCTGCGCCTGAAAGACAGCCAGGTGCGGGTGATCGCTCCACATGATCGGCATGCGGACAAGAAGCTCGAACCGGAGAGCCAAGGCATCTTCTCGACGATGCTGCGCGCGCATTTCTGGCTCGGCCTGTTCGGTGCGGGGCTGGGCGTGGTGCTGTTCGGGTTGCTGTGGATGCGGGGCATTCCGCTCATCGTCCACTCGGCCCCGTATGCCGCTGGCGTGATCATCTTCTTCTGCACGGTGGCAGGCCTGTTGCTCGGCGGCTTGGTCACGCTGCGGCCGGACCACGACCCGTACATCCTCAAAGTGAAAGACGCGCTCGAAGAAGGCCGCTATGCGGTGATCGTGCATGCGCGCTCGCATGCGCAACGCACCCAGGCAGCCGAACTTCTGCGCCATGCCAGCGGCGAGGTCATCACCACGCTGTAGTGCACCGCCATTACCGGCCCAGTCATTCCATTTCATCTCTTCACTAGCGCAGACAAGTGCACTTCGGGTGCCCCTGCGTGCGAAGGAAGCCGCAGACAAAACGCTGACCTGACGACCAGGAAGCGATACGAGGCAACCCGCAGTTACCGTCGAAGTGCCACTACGTGGTATTGCTTCTTGTCACCGTACCTCGGCCCCTTGCTCTCCACATTCGCACACAGCCGGCCGTCGCAAAGGTTCACGTCGGCTTGGTTGTAGGCGCGCAGCAACTCGGCGGATAGCTGGTTCGCGGATTTCGTTGTAATAGTGCTTCGACAGCCAGAAGCCTCCAACCAGCAAGAACAACAGGCTGCCCAATACGATACCCGCAACCTTCCAGATCAGCTGCCTGTGCAACCGCTCCATTCGCTGAAGTTGCTCCGCCAACGTCTGCGAACCGCTATACACCATCTGCCCCGATTCGCGAAGCTGGCGCTGATAATCGGATACAGGCTGTTCGATGCCACCGCGCACTTGCGCCATGACATCGATCGGTAGCCTGCGCAGTTGCTCATCTGCCGATTTCTGCACAACACCGGGGACTTGTTGCACAAGCTGTTGCAAACTGCGGCTCAAGCTATCGAGGCGGCGTTCGTACTGCTCCATAAGGGCCGCCATCTTGGCGACCACTACACGCATGTCGTCCTGCTGCATCAACCTCACTCCCATTCGTTACTGATATGCAATCGGTGACAACACGTCACATCCGCATGACCGGCCCACGCCGCTCCTGTACCTGCTGCTGTTCCATTTGCTGCTGTCGTTCCAATGCTTCCCACCGGTCTACCGTGGCGACAGCCTCCCTGTGCATTTCGTCCACAGAGGGATGGGCCGCCAAGGTCTGGTTCATCTTGCGGAACGTGGCGTCATCGCCCGTCTGAGCCGCCAGCAGCATCCGGTCCAGAAAGGTGGACAGATCACGGTCGGGCGACAGCTCAAGGTGACGGGCATCATGCAGGGAGTTGGAGGGTGGCGTCAGGCTGGCGCCTCTATCAGGACATGCCGGCAGGCTGGGCATGGCATCGCACATCAAGCCGCGAATGCCGCGCCGCAGGTTCCAGTCCAGTTCCTCGTGTTGTTCTCTGGCCGCATCTGTCGCCTGCTGTACTTGCGGCAATGGATGGCGGACCTCGCGGTTGTAAGTGCTGTCAGGATAGGGCGCATGAATACTCTGGATGGAGGCGACGTTCCCCATCGGGATCAGATTGCCATCGAAGTCCCGGTCTGGTATCCGTTGCCCATCCGGTAGCGGTACAGACCGCCCTAATCCTGCATGGTTCAGCCCAACCCAGACGAAATCCACGCAACTGTTGGTGGCGCCGTTGTAGTGCAGGTCGAAGTAGGTCTGATCCCCTTTAGCACCAGCTTGGCCATACTCTTTCAGCTTCGCGTATTGCTGCGGTGTGATCTCTAGAGTGCGGGCGTAGTAGGGAGTTTGGTAGGTCTTGAATTCGTCTCGGTGGACCACGCCGGGACCGTCTATCGCCGATGGTTCCGGGGCAAAGCCGTAGCCAAATTCCTCCCGGCCATCACTGATCCGGTAGTACAGATGCCCCGGCAGGGAGGGGGCCATCATGCTGCCGTCCTCGTTGCGTATCGGCGTGCCGGGGGCGGCGGCATATATGGTCAGAATGTATATGGGGGCTTTGCCCATCAGTGAATTCCATGTTGGGCATGATGGGAGACCAACAACTCATAACGGAAGCCCTGTAGAGCAGGATGGTCTTGCAGACCCTCTACCTCCAGCACATACCGCCCCGGCGTCGGCGGGATGATCCGCGCAAACATATGCTCGTAATAGACTTTGCGCGGATCGCGTTGCCTGATCGCGATCAGTTCCTCGGCATCGGCATCGGCAACGCTATGGGTGTTGAAAACATCATCTGGGTGCGGTTCGTACCAGGTACGGTCGGCCTGCATATCCCGGTGCCTTTTCTGCAGCACCACCGGCATGCGCTGGCCACCCTCCAGCCGCCAGACCTGCAGCCGAACCGGGATCGGTTCGCGGTAGAGGTAGTCCATGATGCCCTCCGACGCATCGGTGCCACCACGCACGTCAATCGCACGGAACCCGACAAACACCGGTCGCAATACGCCGTTTTCCACGCTGTCGGGCAGCTCGAACTCCGCGCTCACCTTGCTGCCGGCGCGGTCGATGGCAAACGGTTTGACCAAGGGAAAGTCTTTCGGCAGCGGCTTGGATGCCTTCGGCGCGCATGCTGTCAGCCCGACCCACATCACCAGCGCCATGCACAGAAGTGGCAGGCGCAAACTCCATTGGATGTTCAACTCCCAGACTCCAAGGGTGGGGTGAGCGCAAAGCCGTAGCCCAATTCCTCCCGGCCATCACTGATCCGGTAGTACAGGTACCCCGGCAGGGAGGGTTCGCTGCCACGTATGGGGGTGCCAGGGGCGGCGGCATAGATGGTCAGGGTGTAAGTGGGGTCCATCAGTAGATTCCATGTTGCGCATGGTGGGAGACCAACAGTTCATAACGGAAGCCGTGTAGCGCAGGATGGTCTTGCAGACCGTCTGCCTCCAGTACATACCGCCCCGGCGTCGGCGGGATGATCCGCGCAAACATATGCTCGTAATAGACCTTGCGCGGATCGCGTTGCCTGATCGCGATCAGTTCCTCGGCATCGGCATCAGCAACGCTATGGGTGTTGAAAACATCATCTGGGTGCGGTTCGTACCAGGTACGGTCGGCCTGCATATCCCGGTGCCTTTTCTGCAGCACCACCGGCATGCGCTGGCCACCCTCCAGCCGCCAGACCTGCAGCCGAACCGGGATCGGTTCGCGGCGCAGATAATCGTTGATACCTACGGTCGCTTTGAACTCGGCATCAGTCTTCGAGGACGTCTTGACCGCACGGAACCCGACAAACACTGGCCGCAATACGCCATTTTCCACGCTGTCGGGCAGCTCGAACTCCGCGCTCACCCTGCTGCCCGCGCGATCGATGGCAAACGGTTTGACCAAGGGAAAGTCTTTCGGCAGTGGCTTGGATACCTTCGGCGCGCATGCTGTCAGCCCGACCGACATCACCAGCGCCATGCACAGAAGTGGCAGGCGCAAACTCCATTGGACGTTCAACTCCCCGACTCCAAGGGTGGGGTGAGCGCTACGGACTCTAACATGGCGGTGTGGGGGCGCTTACGATGGACGCGGCATTCACCAAGACCCAAGCTTTCCGGAAGGTCCGCCACTTCATCTTGATCGGTGTAGGGTGTCTGCCACTTATCGCTGTGTAGTGGAGTACTGGATGTCGACCATCAAGGTATGGGCCGCCCAAGGCCCTGGCCAATCGCTGGCCTTGCAGAACGTGGACCTTGGCCCACTCGCTGCGGAAGAGGTGGAAGTGGATGTCGAATACTGCGGCATCTGCCACTCCGACTTGTCGATGCTCGACAACGACTGGGGCATGAGCCGATACCCGCTGGTGCCTGGCCATGAGGCAATCGGCCGCATCTCGGCCGTGGGCAGCCATGCCAAGGGACTGCGGGTGGGCCAGCGCGTCGGCGTGGGCTGGACCGCGGAATCATGCATGCACTGCCGCCAGTGCCTAGCCGGCGACCAGAATCTATGCGCATCCGGGACAGCG
>WWPM01004926.1:0-10595 GCA_023279145.1 Glomeris maerens | reverse complement strand
CACAGCGAAGTCGCCCAGTTCCCAGTTCACGCCCATGTTCGAGCGGACACGGAAGATGCCGGTTTCGCCGACGCGCCCGATGGTGATCGGGTCGCCGTCCGAGTTCTCACCCTGTTCGTTGTACTTGCTGACGTACGAACTTTGCCAATCGATCGAGAACTGACCGAATGAGAATTCCGGCAGACGGTACTTGACGCCCAGATCCCAACCTTCCGTTTCCATCTGGCCCAGATTGGCCAGGCCGTAGAACAAGGTGGTGATGTGGCCGTCCGGGGCGCGGATGACACCTTCGCAGCGGTCGGCGTTACCCAGGACATAGCAGTCGCGCAGAATACGGTCGACGCTGTCGGCGATGATCATGTTCTCGATCTTGTAGCGGTACCAGTCCAGGCTCAAGTCCAGACCTTCAACCCAGCGCGGGCTCCACACCAGGCCAGCCGTCGTGCTTGTGGAGGTTTCCGGGAGCAGGTTCGGGTTGGAGCCGGCGATGAACTGGTCCGGTGTCTGGCATGGGAAGGTGGTGCAAGGCACCAGGCCCTGGCCCAGTTGGACATAGTTCGCAGGCGCCCCACCACCGGTGCAGGCGGCGTTGCCGGCAACCGACCCCGGCGAGGTCGTGCCGCATGGGTCCACGTACGACTCGAAGCTCGAACCGATACCGCCGTACAGGTCGGCGATCGTCGGGGCACGGAAGCCTTGAGCCCAGGTGCCGCGCACAAGCAACTCGTCGATCGGCCGCCAGGTGAAACCAAACTTGCCGTTGGTGGTGTTGCCGAAGTTGCTGTAATCGGAGTAACGACCGGCAAGATTGATCGTCAACTCCTTGGCGAAGGCAACATCGGCGAGCAGCGGCACGTTGAGCTCTGCGTAGACTTCGTCCAGCGAGTACTGGCCGGAAGTGGTCGTGGCGGCCAGGCCGGTGCTGCTGCCCGACTGCGCGAACGCGTCTGGTACGAAACGCCCTTCTTCCCGGCGGTGCTCCACGCCCACGGCCATGCCGACTTCACCGGCAGGCAGATCGAACAGGCCACCGGAGATGTTGGCGGTGTAGCTGGTGGTGCGGGTCAGGCCGGTATCGGTGTACTGCGGGAACAGAAACTTCTGCAGTTGCGGATCAGCCAGCGAGCCCGGGCCATCGACGCCGTACGGCAGCAGCGGGTTCCATGGACGGCACGCATCCAGACCGATCGGACGGGCAGCGCTACCGCACTGGGCAACGCCGTCGCCATTGATGAACGACGGACCGAGCGCCTGTTCGAGGGCCAGCAGGCTGGCATCACCGTGGGCGGTCTTGGTGATGGTGTTGCGGTTGAGCAATGCCCCCGCATCCCAATCCCAGTTACGTCCGCCCAACTCGAAGTAACCGTTGAAGCCACCGGCGAAACGGTAGGTCTCCAAATCGCTCTTGGTCGTGCGCGGCACTTCCCACAGACGGCGGCGGAACTGAGTGTCCTGATCGGGTAGCGGGTTGAACGCGCTGTTACCGTCTAGCGGAATTTGGGAGGAGCCCGACTGGTATGGATAACCTGCGATCTGCTGTTCAGTGGTGCGATGATTGTAGAGAATGTCGGCGTTGAAGGTGATGGTGTCGGTGATGTCGTAGTTGGCGTTGGCGAACACCGAACGGCGCTCGATACCGGTCATCAGGAACATCTGCTCGTTGGAGTTGGCGTACTCGTTTGGCGTGAGCCGATGGTAGTCGGCACGGTTGCTCGGGTCGCCGCCTGCATTGAGTGTCCACCACACCGCCGAAGCGGTCGGGGCGCACGGGTCGCAGAACGAACCGTTCTGGCTGACCGGGCTCCAGGCGCCGCCGGTATTGCCGTCTTTGGAGAACCAACGGTCCTTGGCGGCTACCGGATCCTGCTTGTAGTACTCGACCGACAGGCTCACACCGCCACGTTCGCCTGCCGATCCCATGGTGAAGGAATATTGCTGGGTGCCGCCGTCGCCTTCGCCATACTGACCGAGGTAGGCACTGGCTTCGGCGCCCTCATAGCGCTTGCGGGTGATGATGTTGACCACACCGGCGATGGCGTCGGAACCGTAGATCGCCGAAGCACCGTCCTTCAGGACCTCAATGCGATCGATCGAGGCCATCGGGATCTGGCTCAGATCCTGCAAGCCCGAAGTCGATGCGCCCAGGCGCTTACCGTTGACCAACACCAAAGTGCGCTGCGCGCCCAGGTTACGGATGTCGATGTAGTAACCACCCACATCTTCTCCCGAAGCCAGAGCATCCGAACGCGAGATCGCCGGGGAACCGGCCGAGGTCAGGTTCTGCAGAACGTCGGCCACCGAGGTGAAGCCCTGCTTCTCGATGTCCTGACGACTCAACGTGATGATCGGCTGCTGAGTTTCCATGTCGGCGCCACGAATACGCGAGCCGGTGACTTCGATGCGGTCGAGGGTGGTGGCATCGTGCTGCTCAGCGGCGGTTTCCTGGGCGCTGGCAAAAACCGGCGCCAATGCGATCGCGATACCGGCCGGCAGCACGCCGATGCGTACTGCTGTACGCAGATTGCGATGGTTCATCTATCTCTCTCCAGATAATTGTTATAAGCGCGTTAACGCCGATCAAACTTATCTCCAGATGTGCTCCATCGCTTTGCCCTTATCGCTGCTAAACCTTGCCGAATCAGCCTTTAAAGAAACTGTCGCGGCCACCTGTGCGTTGCGCACAACCAGGCCGCGCGGCAGATCGGTTCCAACCGGTCGCGTACATCAGCCGGCGTATGGGAAACCGATGGCCTTGCAAGCCAAGGCGCCGGACTTGGCCTGTGCTGCCCGTCTGGATACCGATGCGCTGCGGTAGCCGGTGGCCGACTCACCGAAGCGGGCACGGAAGGCACGGGCAAAACTGCAGCAGTTATCGAATCCACTGGCGGCAGCCACTTCGCCGATCATCATCGAGGTGCTGACCAGCAAGTCGGCCGCGTGCTCCAGACGCATGCGCAAGGAAGCCGCCTGCGGTCCTTCCTCATAGAGGCTTTGGAAAGCCTTGGAGAAGTACCAACTGGAGAAGTTGGTCAGCTCGGCCAGTTCGCTGATGCGGACCACCCGGTCGCAATTGCCTTCCAGGTAGAGGTGGGCGCGCTGGAGCCGGCTGAACACTTGACGCTTGCGGCTGCGCGAGCGTCCCGGGCAACACACAATGCGCGCAGTCAAGTCGCGCTGAACACCAGCCAGGTACAGCAGGATCGGGCGCGTCGCGGTATCGAACATCTCCGAGGAGTTCCCCACCAGACGTGTGGCAGCTTCGCGCCACAGGAGCAAGACGGTGCGGGCATCGCGCCACGGCATGTTGCCGCGCCCGGCAAAAAGAGTGCGGTCGGCATAGAGACCGCAGTCGGTGAACTGGGCCATCTCGCGCAAGGCATTGGCGGACAGGGTGAGGCCCACGCAGACGCCGAAGCGGTCCGTCTGCACGGTTGGTTTGGAGTCCTTTTCAAAGGCGATCCAGTCACCGCGACGCAGCCGGAACTTACCCTCTTTGGCCTCCACCCGCGAACTGCCGCGCAACTGCACCCAGATCGAGAAGCCAGCGGCAACCTGCACCCCACCCAGCCTGGAAATACCAATGCAGCCGTCCCGAACCGTACCTTCGATCGTGTCGAGCCTCAGCATCTGCCCACGGCTCGCCCATCGCACTTGCTCCATTTGGTCCACCTCATGCGCATCGAGAATGGACAACGGATTTGTCTGATACGGGTGCAGCTATCAGGAAGATTGGTGGAAATTTTTACGAATTCGCACCGAACAGCCGAGCGAAAAAGTTCCGAAAGGAACATCTCCTTTTGCAGCAATCAGTTACCCCATCCAGCGGGGAAGGGCTTGGGTTCTTCGGGCAGCTGCATGTAGCCGATATCGGCTCCATCCCACTCCATAAGTGCCACATACGCCACCTCACCGCGCGGACCGCCGAGGCTGAATCCGTTGATGGCCGAGCGCCGGGCCGGGTCCATGCAGTTCGTCAAAGTGAGCGGTTTCCGGCGCAGACGCAGACTGGCCGCACACCCTTGCAACTGCTCGACATAGCCAACCTCACCCTCGGGCGTGACCGCCCATAGGCGGTAGCGATCGGCGGTCGGTTCGATGTCGTCGATGCGCGCAACGCTGGCCGCCGCCAAGTCCAGATCGGCCTGCCACAGCCCCCCCTCGGTCAGGCGCGTGAACACAATCCGGTGCCGGCCCGGGTCAACCTTGAAGTTGGAAACACCACCGATCCATGCCAGTGACCGCCACGGTTTCTGGCTGCGGTCGTACAGACGCAGCGCAGGATGGCCGTCGCTGTTGGCCGACAGCACCAGCAGCCGGTTCGGATCCGGGGTGTACTGAGCCTGGAGAGGGTCCGGTTCGGGCACGTCCAGGCGCGCGATACGGCCGTTGGCCGGCGTGACTTCCTGCAAGATGCTGCGGTTGCCATCGTCGACGCCGGTGACCAGCAAACGCTGACTGTCGGCCGACCAGGCCGGCGCGTAGCGCGTGCCCGGCCGGACGCCGCTCATCATGCGCAGGGTATCGGGCTGGGCCAGATCGCCCCACCACAGGCCATTGCCGCCGGAACGGTCGGATATGAAGGCCAACTGGTGTCCATCGGGAGCAATCGTCGGGAGCAGATCGCGCGAACTCGAGGCGAACAGCGGTTCGACCCTGTGTCCGCCGCCTTCGTCCGTCTCTCCCAGAGCAACCCGGTACAGGCCGAAGTACGGCCGGCGCTGGACGAAAGCCATGGCCCGGCGTGCCGGCACGGTCACCGGCGACTGCGCATCGTCCAGACCCATCGAATGCACCTGGCCGGAACCGGCATCGAGCCGGAATATGCGGTATTCACCGTCAATCATTACGCTGAACACCAAAGCGCGGTCTTGCGCAAGCCAGCCCCAGCCTTTCACATCCGCGCGCAGGTGGCTCAGGCGCTCAGCCTTGCCCCCTGTGGCCGAAATCCGCCAGAAGTCTCCCAGCGGCGCATTGCGCACGAACACGATCCACTTGCCATCGGGCGAATAATGCGGCGACGAATCCAGATCGTCGGCGTCGTGCTCATAGGCCAGCTCACGCCAGCTGCCACTGTCGAGGTCGAGCAGACGCAGGCCCAGACTGCCGCGATCGCCGGGCATGCCGCCGAACAACAGGCCGTTTCCATCCGGCGTCCAATCGAAGGTGGGCGTACTGCGATAATCGCAGGTGCCGACCTCGTGCTCGGCGCGGGCGTTGGGGGTCACCACACGGATGCTGCAGGCATTTCCCGCAATGCGGATAAAAGCGATCCAGCGCCCGTCCGGGGACCATACCGGGGCACTGTCGTCGGCCCCTTCGGGGGGGTGGGTCAGCACCCGTGACTGCGTCTGCTCGGTGGTCTGGATCAGGATTGATGTGCCGCGCTGGCCTTCGGGCATGGCCTCGTAGGCGACCATCCCGGCATCGGGCGACAAGGTGGGCGCAAGCTCGAAGCCCGGCATCGAGGTGATCAGGCGGTACGGTCGCTGGCTACGCAGGCCATGCGAGATCGACGGGGCGAACGGTTCGTCACCCGATCTGGCCACACCGCCCTCTCGAACCAGCACCCAAATCAACAGCACCGACACCATTCCCACCACCACACCGATCCAGCGCCAGTTGCTGCGCGGCAGACGGGTGAGCGGGGACGGCGCGGGCACCCGCACTTCGCTCGGATCGGGCCCGCGCACGTCTTCGGTCTGCATCGCCGCAGGTACCGGCGGATGGATCCATTCCGACGGTGCCAGCAGGCGATAGCCATTCTTGGCGATGGTCTCGATGTAGCGCCGGTTGCCACGCTCGTCGTCGAACGCCTTGCGCAACTGGGTGATAGCCTGGGTGACGACATCGTTGGTCGGCAACGTATCCGGCCAGACTTCGGCCATCAGCGCGTCGCGACTGACCACACGCCCGGCCTGCTCGATGAGCACCAGCAGTACCGACATCGACTTGGGTGTGATGCGAAGCGGTCGAGGCTTGCCGGGTGCGCGGATCTCGCGCAACGGCACATCCACCAAACAGTCCCCCACTCGCACCCTGTCGGATGGCGTTGTCGACACTATTGGCTCAAGGGGTGGGTCATGGACCTTGGATGGTGTGCAGCAAACTCGACGCCCGTCATGTGCCGTTCGGCCAATACTCGCTCAATCGACCGACTCGGCAAAACCTCCGGGCGCACAGGGAATACCGCGGAGCAGCACCGCACTCTAATGTCTTGCAGGCTCAATCCCGTTCACTCGGGGTGGCTACAGGCACCTCTCTCGCCGAAGTCCTACAAAACTCCCGTTCCACAATTCGCGCTTCGGCGCGATTTTTTTTGCTCCGAAAATTACCGGACATCTACCTGCGCAGAATGGTCAACCCGATCAGGCGCGACACGACCACGGCCAGATAAGCCACACCGGAGAACTGCTCCAGCATCACCAGCACCCGCGCCGGTGACGACAGCGGCACGACATCGCCCAGGCCGGTGGCCGACAGCGTGGTGAAGCTCAGGAACAGCAGTTCCAGCCACGTCCGCGGCTGGTCGGGATTGACCGCACCAGCGAAGCTGCCCGGATACAGCACCTGGCAAACAAAAAACGCATAGGCGAACCCCCAGGCCAGCAACGTGAAGGTAGCACCGGCCGCGAACAATTCGTCGGTGGTGACCTTGTGATCGCCCAGCATGTAGGCGATGAGACTGCCGGCGGCATAGAGATAGAGCAACGCCTCCATCGCCGCCGAGAAGGTGAGCAACGAATGGTTGCCGATGACCACCGCAAGCACCGACAGCAGCACCGCCGGCGTCGCCAGCACCCAAGCGACCCAGTTCTTGGCCGGGCCTTGGCTCACCACCAGTACCGCCAGCATCATCACCACCACGCCGAACGCACCAAACAACACGCGGCCGGAAAGCATGCCGTCGAACAGCGGGTACAGCACCAGGCTCAGCAACTGCGTGGCCAGCAGTAGTGCCGAAGGATTGCGGCGCATCTTCACGCGCCAGCGCAGAAACCGGAAACTTCGTTCATTCATGGGCGGCGAGTTTGCAGCAGTTTCGACCCTCGCGCACGGTGTATCGGATGGATTGAACGGTCCACACACTGCGGCCTGCCTGCCATGGCATGCGGCCTGACACGATTTACACAACCGCAAGGGCACTCTCCCGCACGAAAGGATGCAGCAACCCGGCCTGGCAGTGCGGCCGGGACTTGGCACACCCGGATCCGTTGCAGGCAAGCGCCCCTCATGCACCTCAAGCATTTTGCTAACCCCTTGGGCAATGTCCGTGCACTGGCGTGGATAGCCGTGCCGCGCCGCGACGATCCGGCATGTAGCCGTTGCCGCCCACGATTGCCCGCACTCTTGTTGGCTATCACGCTGGCCAATGGGTACCCCCTGGGCGAGGCCTGGGCCACCTGCACACCGGGCATCCGCTGCACGGCCTCCGATAATGAAGTGCTGGATCTGCCCAACGCCACATTCCCTCAGACAGCCTATACATCCGTGTCGGACACGGTGCTGTCGGCTTCGGGCACCGGCGCCAGCATCACGGCCACGGGACTGACATTGACGGCATTGGACGCAACCGGCGTCGTCGCGGGCGCACCGTCGCTCGGGGCGGACCCGCCGCTGGCAGGCTCGGTGGTATTGAATGCAAGCTCCATCCAGGCGGCGCTTGCCGGGCTTTCAGCACAAGGAGCCGGCTTCATCTCCGCCACCGATGTCACCATCAACGCCGGCGCCATCGCCGGGGCATGGCTGCCGACTATCGCCGGTGGCACCAACACGAACCGGGCAAGCCTTACGCGAAACACGATCTCGACCATGGCCGACAGCGTGCCCGGCCTGTGGGTGGATGCCTCGGCAAGACTCGATGCGACCGACGTGGCCATCACCACCTCCGGCGGGCGCTCGCACGGTGCCTCCGTCGGCGGAAGCGTCAGCTTTGCCGGTGGCAGTATCGCGACCACCGGTGCCAACGCGCACGGCCTGCTGGCGACAGGTACTGGCCAGATCACCGCCGAGGGCAGCAGCGACGCCCCGATCCTCATCACGGTCAGCGGGCTGGATGCCGTGGGCGCCCTGGCCCAGGGTGGCGGCGCCATCACGCTCAGCCATTCCGTCATCCACAGCAGCAACCAGGCACTGGGTGCAGCCGCCGCCAACGATGCCGGTTCGACCCTGACGCTGATCGACAGCCATATCGTCGGCACCACGTTCGGCATCTACGGGGTCGGGGTTGGAGATGGCGGCCACGTCATCATCGACGGTGCCACCATCGACAGTTTTCCCAGCCCCCTGCGCACGCAAGGAGGCGGCACGATCGATGCGCGCAACGTCGATGTCATTGCCCGCGGCACCAACGCGATCGGCGTCAACGTCAACCATGGCACGGTCAACTTGGCGGCAAGCGTGGTAACGACGGTGGCCGGGCCCAACAGCCACGGCATGAATGCCGCCAGCGGCACCGACTCGATCATTCATGCCGATGGTGTCACCGTGGTAGCCACCGGCAACGGCCTCAATGTCGGCAACGCCAGCCGGGCGACATTCACCAATGGCTCGCTCACCAGCCAGGTGCACGGGGTGCGCGCCATCACCGCAGGCGTGGCGACGCTTGGCAACAGTCGCATCGTCACTGCCAGCGATAACGTCAACGGCCTGTATGCCACCGGTGCGGGTTCCTCGATCACGGGCGAGGGCATCGATGTGACCACCAGTGGCGACCATGCCATCGGCCTCCAGGCCGAGAATGGCGGTGCCGTCGCCCTGCGCGCCAACTCCCGGATATCCACCACGGGAGACAACGCGATAGGCGCCCGGACCAACCAATCCGGCTTCACCGTGCCCGCCACCATCGCACTCACCGATACCGCCATCACCACCCAGGGCATCGGCGCCGACGGTCTACGCGCCGATACCGGCACCATCACCGGCGACAACCTCGTCATCCGCACCGAGGGGGCAGGCAACGATCAGGGCGTGGGGGCATGGGGTGCCAGGGTCGCCAACGGCGGCCTCATCATCCTCCGCGGCAACAGTTCGATCACGACCACCGGCATCAACGGCGATGGCCTGGTGGTCACCGGCGACGGCGGCCGCCTGGAAGCCACCGATACCCGCGTGCAGACCTCCGGTGACGATGCCGTCGGGGCTCAGGTCATCAGCGCTTCCTCAGCGCCCATCCAAGCCAATACGATGACGCTGGATGGGGTAACGATTGCGACGCAAGGGAATCGAGCGCACGGCGCGCGCGTCGACTTCGGCCCGTCCTCGTTGCGCATCGACAGCGGCTCGATCACCACATCGGGAACATCCTCCTTCGGCCTGCTCGGCATGGCTGGCAGCACGCTGCAGGCCAGCAACGTCGCCGTGATAACCCAAGGCACCGATGGCATCGGGGCATCGGCGCAACTGGGCGCCCAAGTATTCCTTGACGGCATCACCCTCATCACCGGTGGCGCATCGGCAACCGCCCTGCTCGCCGCAGGGCTGGCTTTGCCAGCGCAGCAAGATCCCGCCATCGCCATCGAACCGGTGCTCGACAACGCACTGCCATCCTTGCCGGTGGTGGGTGCTGGGCCGGCCGGCTCGGCACTGAACATATCCGCCTCGGCGATCAGGACATTCGGCGAGAACGCACATGGCGCCAGCATTCGCGGCGCGAGCCGCATCGCCATCGCCGACACCACACTGCGCACGCAAGGCGTGGGAGCCAGTGCGTTGCATGCATCGCCCTACTCCAGCACCGACACCGGCGCCGGCACGATCACCGTCGCCAACAGTGAACTTAGCGCGCAACATGCATCCGGCATTCGCGTATCGGGTACGGCATTGAATGCGACGCTGACCGCCTCAACGCTCAGCGGGTCCACGGCATTGCTGGAGGTCGTTGCCGACGACAACGGTGCAGGCGCCGTCCTCAATCTTCTCGCCGATGCATCCACCCTCACCGGTGGCTCGACGACGCAGGTCGGCAGTGTTTCCAACGTGATCCTGCGCAACGGCACGGTCTGGAATCTGACTGGTTCCAACGTCACCTCCCTGGTCAACGATTCAAGCTCGATCCTCTATTCGGCGCCGGAAGGTGGGCTGTTCCGCACGCTGACCACCGAACGCTATGTGGGCGCAAGCGGCACACTCGGCCTGAACACACGGCTGGCCGGAGACGGCTCACCCTCAGACCGGCTGGTGATCGACGGCGGTATCGCGGCCGGTGACACGCGCGTGAGGATCACCAATGCCAACGGTGCAGGCGCGCTCACCACCGGCAACGGTATCGAAGTCATCGCGACCGCCAATGGTGGCAGGACAACGGCGGCCGCCTTCCGGCTGGCCCTGTTGCCGCCGGTCGTGGCCGGCCCCTACGAGTATCTGCTGTACCGCGGCGCGATCGATGACAGCGCACCCGACAACTGGTATTTGCGCTCAAGCCTCGACTGCTCCATGTCCGGCGCGCCATCACCGCCATGCCCCTCGCCACCTCCGCCTCCGCCGCCTCCTCCGCCTCCGCCTCCGCCTCCTCCTCCGCCTCCTCCGCCTCCTCCGCCTCCTCCGCCTCCTCCGCCTCCGCCTCCGCCTCCTCCGCCTCCGCCTCCGCCTCCTCCGCC
>WWPM01004917.1:0-14986 GCA_023279145.1 Glomeris maerens | reverse complement strand
CTCGTTGGCGCCCATCGAGACGTGGTCTTCGGCATTGGCGCTGGTCGGGATCGAATAGACCGATGCCGGGTGCGCACGGCTCGCCAGGTCGTTGACGATAGCCGCCGCGGTGTACTGCACGATCATGTGACCGGACTCGGTCGAGTCCTCGTTGCCGATCAGGAAGCCCGGCAGGCCGTCGTTGGTGGCCGGATCGACCAGCTTGTTGAGGCGGCGCTCGGAAATGCTCGCCAGCACCGGGATCGCGGCCTTGACGTAGCTCATCGCCAGCGCCAGAAAAAAAAAAAAAAAAAAAAAAAAAAAAAACACTTGCTGCTCGACGAACTCCGCCTTCGCATCGGGGAACACGATCGGGTTGTCGGTCAGCGCGTTGAGCTCGACTTCGAGCACGCGAGCGGCCTGGGCGACGGCATCGCGCACGGCGCCGTGCACCTGCGGGATGCAGCGCAGCGAATAACTGTCCTGCGGCTGGTGCTTCTTGCCGCCGCGGAACGGACGGAAGCGCAGGTAGAACTTCTCGCGGCCGTGGCGCTGGCTGAACGGCACCCAGTCCCAGCCGATATCGAAACGCAGCGCCTGCGATTGGGAGGTGTCCCAGCTGCCCGGCTGCCAGGCGCGGAACTTCGGCACCAGGTGATAGGGAATGTCGGCCAGGGTCGAGCCTTCGAGCAGGCGGCGCAGGTTGGCCGCGCTGTGCACCTGACCCGGGTGCGGACGCAGCGCATGCACGTCCTCGGCGAATGCGCCCAGGCGGCCGGCGAAGGCATCGATGGTCATCGCGGCGGCGAGGTCGGCGGTGTCGAGCAGGTCTTCCAACTGCGCCAGCGCGAGCACGCCGCAGGCCAGCATCTGCGCGGTGCCATTGTTCAGCGCCAGGCCTTCCTTGTACGACAGCGTCACCGGCACTAGGCCGGCGCGCTTGAGCGCTTCGCCACCGGGGATGCGCTCACCCTCGAAGAAGGCTTCGCCACCGCCCAGCAGCACGATGGCCAGGTGCGACAACGGCGCGAGGTCGCCGCTGGCGCCGACCGAACCCAGCTGCGGCACCACCGGCACGATGCCGGCGTTGAGCATCGCGGTCAGCGCCTGCAGGGTCTCGACGCGGATGCCGGAGTGGCCGCGCATCAGCGTGTTGATGCGGATGCACAGCATCGCGCGGACGATCTCCGGCGCGAAGGCTTCACCGACGCAGACGGCGTGGGTGACGATGAGGTTGCGCTGCAGTTCCTCGTGCAGGGTGACATCAGAGCGTGGCGCACCGGGCAACTCGTCGCGCAGGTGATGGTTGCCCAACAAGCGGTCGGCATTGCTGCCAAAGCCGGTGGACACGCCGTAGATGGGTTCCTCGCGTCTTACCTGTTCGGCCAGGAACTCGGCCGCACGGGTCACCGCCGGCAGTTGCTCCAGCGCCAGCTGCACATGCGCGCCGTAGGCCACGTCCACCAGCTGCGCGCGGGTCAGCGAGCGGCCATCGAGTCGGATCGGTTTCATCAAGTCACCTTGCAGCTGAACTGCCATCTGCGCCGGCGGGTGCATTTGGGCGCGCCGGCGTCCCCTGTCCTGGACGGCATGGGCGGACGTCATCGTCCACACCCTGCCTGCGTTTTCCCGGTCCTAGCGGCCGGCGAGTGTGCGGTACTGCTCCAGCTCCACGCGCAGGGTGCTCGCCAGTTCCTCCAGCGGCACTTCGAACTGCTCCTCGCGCAGCAGGTCCTTCACTGCGACCACGCCGCGCGCCTTCTCGTCGTCACCGGCCAGCGCAACGAAGCGGATGCCGGCGCGTGAGGCGTACTGGAACTGCTTGCCGATCTTGCGCGCTTCCATCTGCACTTCGGTGTTGATGCCGGCCGCGCGCAGGCGGCGGGTGATCTCGAGCGCGTCGGCCAGCGACTGGCCGTCCATCAGCGCGACCATCGCCTGCACGGTGCTGCCGGACGCGTTGCCGAGCAGGCCGGCCTCGCGCAGCTGCCAGAACAGGCGGGTCAGGCCGATCGAAATGCCGACGCCGGGCAGCTTCGACTTGGTGTAGTGGCTGGCGAGGTTTTCGTAACGGCCGCCGGAGCAGATCGAGCCGATCTGCGGGTAGTCGTTGAGCGTGGTCTCGTAGACGGTGCCGGTGTAGTAATCGAGGCCGCGCGCGATCGAGAAGTTCAGCGCATAAGCGCCTTCCGGCACGCCCAGGGCGCGCACCAGTTCGAGCACCTCACGCAGCTCACTGACACCTTCGCGAAGCGCATCGTTGCCCTCGCCCAGTGTATCGAGCTTGGTCAGCGCATCGGCATGCGACACCGAACGCACCTTGACGAACTCAAGAATGCGCGCGACCGCATCAGCGGCCAGCGAGAAGCCTTCGCCGGCCAAAGTCTCGCGGACGTGCTCCTCGCCACGCTTGTCGAGCTTGTCGACCTCTCGCAGCACCAGCGCCTGTAGCTCGCCATCGGCGATGCCCTGGGCCTCGAAGAAACCACGCATCAGCTTGCGGTTGTTGAGCTGGATGGTGAAGGCGCCGATATCGAGCTCGGAGAACACGGCGTGGATCACCGCCGGCAACTCGGCGTCGAAACGCACGCTGAGCGCGTCCTTGCCGATGACGTCGATGTCGCACTGGTAGAACTCGCGAAAGCGGCCGCGCTGGGCGCGCTCGCCGCGGTACACGCGCTGCATCTGGTAGCGGCGGAACGGGAACGCCAGTTCGTGCTCGTGCTCGGCGACGTAGCGCGCCAGCGGCACGGTCAGGTCGAAGCGCAACGCCAGCTCGGGCATGCCCTCGACCTCGCCCTTGCCCAGCGCGCCGGTCGACTGGACGAAATACACCTGCCGCTCGGTTTCGCCACCGGACTTGGTCAGCAGCACTTCCGACAGTTCCATGACCGGCGTTTCCACCGGCAGGAAGCCGAACCGTTCAAAATTGCGGCGGATCGTGTCCAGCATGCGCTGGAAGGCGATCTGGTCAGGAGGCAGCAGCTCCATGACCCCGGGCGGGGTGCGCGGCTTGATCAAGCAAAACTCCAGTAGACAGGCCCGCGAACGCGGCCCGATACCGTACAGGCTGGCGGGTACGCGGAGTATTCGCGGTAATGAGGAGGGAATCGGCGATAGTTTAGCCGCTGCGGCTGCTTCGTACCCTAGCCAGCGGCCATGGGACGGGAGGAAGTTGCGCCCCCCCTTGCCTCAACCCCGCCTCACTGACTAGAATTCGCGGCTCAGCAGTCGGGGTGTAGCTCAGCCTGGTAGAGCGCTACGTTCGGGACGTAGAAGTCGCAGGTTCAAATCCTGTCTCCCCGACCAATAGATTCAAGGTTTTAGCAAAGGCCGCCCAAGGGCGGCTTTTTGTTTGTCAGCACCCTGCCAGCAAAACACTCAAACTCGGCCCATCGGAAGTGGGATGGGCTGGCTGGTTGGCACCGAGCCTCTTCGCTGCTTAAGCTGAGGGATGCCCAGGGGAGACGCCAATGACTGGCAACATTCTTTCGACAGAGACAGCCGTAAAGGCTGCAACATCCGCTGCCATCCGAGCGAGGTCATACACGCGCCGTTCGTCTGGCACGCGCGACCTAGCGCTCGGCGAGCCGACCTCAACTGATACCGGCTACTGGACCAATCCGTCGTCCATCGTAAGCAAGCCGCCCCGGTGGATTGTCCATCTAGAGGCCACCGATGTACCCGTCACCGTCTCTCTTGCCAGAGACACCAGCGGTGACCTGCTACCTGGCGCTGGCACTCCTGGCTACATCAACAACGGCCAGGGCACCTGCGCTATCACGGCGTTCCGACTGATGCCTGCGGTGAAGCTGGCCCCCGCCGATTTCGCCTTTCCTAACGAATGGGAATGGATTGTGCAGTTTGTTTTCCCCGCGCCGCTCCCTCAAGGTACCTCGGGCGACGCAATCACTGACTTCGACCCGCAAACGAGCGAAGCCACGTATAAGGGACGCGACACCGCCAAGACCGCATACCGGATTGCATTGATTGCGGTCGTCCCAACCCAAGCTCAACCTGCCCCGGTAGCGCTCCCGGGCGGCGGCAGCTTTACCTATCAGGATGCGACCGACGCCATTGAACGATGGTTCAAGCGGGGCATAGCCAAGGTTGAGATTTATAACTCGACTGTCGATGCGGACTTGGAGCGCCTTCAGAAGGACATCGAATCGTCCTTCTCCACTCCCGCAGCAACGGCAGCGACAACCACGACCCCGCCGCCACCGCCCGCCACCCTTATCCAAGCCCCAGAGTTGGTCGGAATCCCTGACACGGTCTACGACCTCATCAACGCCTCGCTCAAGATGGGGAAGAGACATTTCATATTTCACGGGCCACCTGGCACCGGCAAAACAACATTGGCAGAGTACGTGGCCGAGCAGATTGCTGGTGACGAGTTGTCTGAGGGGGAGGCGCCGTACGTACTTCTAACGGCCTCCACTTCATGGACATCTCAAGACCTAGTCGGCGGATATCAGCCACTCGGACCGGGAACACTGGGGTTCGTAGCCGGAACCTTGCTACAGAATTTCCACAAGCCTTTGGTCATCGATGAGTTGAATCGATGCCCCATCGACAAGGTCATCGGACCGCTGTTCTCAGTCCTCAGTGGACAAGCAACGACATTGCCCTATCGCGTCGATGTAGCGGACGCCAAGAGCGACAACTTTAAGATTCTGCCGGTCCCAACCGGCTCAATGAAACCGCACGAATTCGCACCGGGACCTGGCTGGGGATTGGTTTGCACCTTGAACCAGGTTGACAAGAGCCAATTGGAGCAAATTAGTTTCGCGCTTCAACGTCGCTTCGTATGGATTCGCGTCGGCGTGCCAGGCGACTTGCATAGCTTCGTCCGCACAATGCTTGAACGTCTCGCTTTGTTGAAAGGACCCAATGATGCATCTCTTCCAAACCCACTTGCAGAGATGTGGGTCATAGTCAACCGACATAGAGAACTTGGCGGCGCCCCCATCATCGACTTCATGCGCCTCGCAAGCGCTATGGACCCGACCATCGACATGCTCTCGACGCCTTCCGCCTCGGCGCAACGGGTGTTCGTGTCATGCCTGGGCGCCACCTTCGTCCCGATGCTCGATGGAATGACCAGGGGCGAAGCCAGGACCTGTGCGGACGAGATTTCTGCAGCATGGGGCTTGGCGGATGGCACCAAGGCAGACTTGGCGAGCCGATTCATGGAAGTCGCAGTGTGATTCCGAACGGCAGCGAGCTATCCGACTTCGCTGTTTCGGGCATCGCCAGGTGCTACCGGCGCGCATCCGAGACGGGGTGGAGTGCATCCCAGCCTCGAATAAGCTCCGCCGATATCGACGCGCTACGCCTCATGTGGGCGCTGTCAGGTGACGTCGCAACCATAGCGCGCCGGGTTTCGGAAAACCCCCGGTCTCTAGCCGGGGGAATTACGACAGAGACGCTCGTCGAAACAGGTCAGATTTCTGGAAGCATCGATGCTCGGTCAACGCTACTCGAACAGTTGACCACCTCCGACCCGACTAGGTACGTAGTAAATGTACCCGCCGTATCTCACGCCACGCATCGCAACCACGTGCTTGCGTGGGTACTCCGTGAAGCGGAGCGGCTTGCATTGTCCCTCAGCAAGCGACCAGACCTCAGCACCGACTTCGAGTGGATACATTCCCGCACTTCTCTTTTGGAGATGGCACTTCGAGTGAAGGCGCTCAGAGACGTCCTGCAATCCCCTCTGGGGCGCACTCGACCCAATGCGGCTGCCCTTCGCGATTGCAATAAGTCGCTCAACTCAATGTATCGAACCGCCGCCAGGGCATTCGAAACGCTGGCAGCCCTAGATACCCTGGACTCGAATGCCATATCGCACGTTATCTCTGACACCTTGGTGTCCCGACTAGAGAACTGGCAGAAACTCGAGCTTTGCGCTGTCGTTGCAGCAGCGGAGGCGCTTCAAATCGCGACCGGAAAGCCGCTTGTCTGGAAGAACAGCTTCACGACGAAGCCGACCTTGGAGGTGGGCGACTTCTCCATTGTCTGGCAATTCACGGTACCTCCCCGTGACGTGGGCCAACTGGACCCTTCCGAGAAGCTAGTCCGCAAGCTCCTAGTCGCCCTGGGCGCCAATCTGGGTGCCAGCAGAGCCGATGTCACCATTCGCCATGGCCGGAAGGACATTTGCCACATCGAATGCAAGTGGTTCGAATCCCCAGGGGCGGTCGCATCAGCCATCGTTGATGCGACCGAACAGCTTGTTCGCTATGCGAGGGATTCCCGTCCCACGTCACCGGCCGAAGCAGAATCTATGCTGCGAGAATGCGTCATTGTTTGCGCCAGCACAGAAGCCTACGCTTCAACAGTTGATGGTCACGCTGGAATCAACTTTTTGGACTTTCGCGGCTTAGCAGACGGCGCCTTGGAGGGCTGGGCGACACGCTTGGTCGCTCCGACGGCTTCTACTGCTTCCGCCACTACTTGACGCGATGCACCGCCGTCCGCGATTAGCGGTACCGCGGCTTCGTCAACTGGGAGCGAGCACGGAGTGTTGATGCTGTAGGTCGTGCTTCTCGCGCGCGCATCTACCATGGCTTCCGACTCAAATCGCGCCATGGCACCACGAATATATTCGCTATTGAGTTCGACGCACGCCCACTTACGGCCAAGCGATTCCGACACCGCGCCGGTGACACAGGAGCCTCCAAAGGGGTCCACTACCATGTCGCCTGGGTCAGTCAGGTATCGAATGAAATACTCTGGCAGAAGCGCCGGGAAGCGAGCCGGATGAATATCGATACCGTTGGCACGGCAATAGTCTTGATAGACGCCATTGCTTTCCGTATTGGCAATCGCCAGAAGATTTGGCGGAACAGACCCGCCGTTATCGCGATTGAACTTGTCCGAAATGTCGTGTCCGGAAGGGCGAAGCTTCGCCGTATAGCCGTTCTTGAGTAGCCCCTTCATCGACTCCGAGTAAGGTGCAAGGACCCGGCGATTGTTGGCCTTCGGAAACGGCGTCTTGGAGAGCCACCACACGCAATTGACGGCGTCCTTCACACGAACGCGGCGGACGTTTACCCACTCCGCTGGGGTCGGCAATTTTGCCGGATTCCACCAGTAGTACTCCTGCGCGAGATGGAAGCCATACTCCTCGCAAAGCATGACCAGCAACTTGAAGTGATAAAGCGAACGCGTAGGAATGCCCGGCTTCCAAGCGCCTCCGATATCGATGACCAGACTGCCGTCGTCTCTGAGGACCCGCTTGAAGCCCTCGGCGAACGGCCGGAACCAATCGCAGTAGGCGGTAGCATCCTCGTTACCATAGCTCTTCTTGCGGACCAGTCCGAAGGGCGGCGACGTGACGATTAGGTTCACGGAATCTGGCTTCGCGGTGCCATGCAGGAAATCCAGCGAGTCCCCATTGAAAACCGACCCCAGTGAGGTGCGATGGACTTCCTTGATGACTCCCTTCTTGCCCAGCTTTACCGGCTGCGTACGATGAACGCCATTCGCCTGAGAATGCAGATGACGTACGTAATCGCTAAGGTTGCGAAAGCCGCCAATCTGCGTGGCCGCCTCCATCTCAGCGCGCTCCGTCGCCGTGAGACGTACGCTAGTGACGGTGTCCCGCGGATGTGCTGCGTGTGGCCGAACCAAGGAAGCCCCCAATGACTACATTTGCCTGCCAGTTTTATGTATTACATTTTGACATGAATAGGTGCAGTTGGCAAGCGATTCCTAGTCGCGAGTGTTAGGGTCTCAACACTTCTGCCTCCCGGCGAGGCGTCCGCGCGCGCATCCTTGACCACCGCCCCATAGAAGCTCACCCGTGTTGCAGGAACCGCGACGCTGAGAGGGGCACTGTCGGCGGACTGCTGCGCACCAAAGAGACCCTCATACTCTTGCGCATGAATCACCACCGCCTTGCGAAATCTGACGAGGAGCACGTCCATGCCGAAGAACCGAGCAGCCCACCTGCCACCGATTGAGGGAAGCGATAGGGCGGCCAAGGGCTTCTACCTGCTTGGGACACAAGACGAGAAGCTGATTCCAGTCCGAATGAAGGACCTCAAGACTGGGCGAGTAGCCTTCCGTTTAGCCAACCCCGGTCAACGTAGCAACGTCAGAGGCAATGTTATTGAGGTCGAGGATGAAGCGACTGCGTATCGAATGGTCGCTTCCGGAAGCTATCTCATCAGAGCACAACGCGAAGCGGACCGTGGACCAACCTTTGTCAGACTTGGGGGCAAGGCTGTGAAGGGTCTAGTCTTGCTCGATGACAGCCTGGCGAAGGCGGAGCGAAGCTGAGCGCACCTCTTCGGGAACGACCATGCCAGTCGCACCCGCGCACCATAGACCTATTTCACGGATACAGGCAGGCATATCGGTGCATTCGCCAGGTAGTACCTATCAATTCAAGTTTTCAAAGAGCACGGGGTTCTGTGTACCAAACTCCTTGTAATATTTTGAACGGTTCTCTCCTGCCTTACTTGAAGAGCATTAGTTAGACGCTGAGCGTTCCAGGATAGGAACGCTTGGCGGCTGCATGACAACCTCATACAAATCAGGTTCGCGACCGCCACGCTGGTGATAGCGACGCTTGCGCGCCACTCGGAGCAGACCTGAGCGAACTGCTTCGGCGCGGGCGTCATAGAACGACTGCGGTCTACTGAACTCCTTTCGAAAGTCTCCAAATGGCAGTGAAATGTTGCCGTTATTCGACCCGTTGAATCTGCGGTATGCCATGGCGGCTACCGTGCGGGCTGCATGGGACAGGTTTCGATACTGCTCCGAGTCAAACACCGACAACGGCAGGTTTAGTGTTCCAGAAGCCGGATGGCTGCAAGCACTGCTGACGAGAGCATCGACCTCCTTAGCACAAAGCGGAGGTCTGCAACGTTCCGCGTTGACGCGATGGATTCGCTGACTAACCTCCTCAGCACCAAACCCCTTGTTGACCAAGCCGCGAGCGAGGTTGAACAGCGTGGTGTTTCGATGCCCCTCCGCAATGACCTCTCCAAGTGCCGTCAGTTGCGGCTTACGCGGCGTTGGCGCGTCAAGTTTCAGGCCGAATGCATCGCCTAGCTCGCCGCGCGCGTAGGGCGGAAAAGCTTCTATGGACAGGATTCGCGTTCGGTAAGGAGCACCCTTGCGGTGAAGAAAACCAGGGAGTCGCATTACGCGAGGCAGGTCTTTTACTACGCGGTCGCCTCCAAAACGTGCCGCGATATTGGACTGTAGAGTCTCAAAGTCGCTCAGCGCGACCCCCTCTGCTGCCCAGTACGCGTGGTAGCGTCCTTTGGAGCTTTCAACCACGGCATGGGGCCTCAACGGCCCGTCAAGCACTGGCTGTAGTGGCGCGCCATCCAGGTCCACGAACACTGCTCGGGCCTCCGTCACGTTGGCGGTTTTGCGCCCCCTTCCATCGCTGCCATTGACCATGAAGAAGATGCCAGCACCCTCATCGTTCAACCTCGACAGCCATTCGTGGTGCTGGTCCAAGTGTCCATGGGGCACCTTTGTGAGTTCGCGACGCTTCTGCGACGACTCATCGAACGTCTGAAAAGTCGTGGCTTGACCGCGGTGGAGGAGGTCAAGCAAAGCGCGAGCCTCGCTGATGGGTTCTGCGTCACTAGTCATGCAGCCCCCTTCTTCTCAAGGTAGGCCACGTAGTCCATGACGGCGCTGTGAGAAAAGAATCGACGGCGCGTCGGACGAAAGGAGCGGATTTCGTTGTTGGCGATGGCCTTGTACAGACCGGTTCTAGTGATTGGTAGTAGTCGTAGAACTTCTTCTACGGTGTAAACGAGCTTGTGTTGCACTGCATGTGGTCTCCGGCATGTGGCAGCTTTTGGGGCCGCCTCCGGAATCAACATACGCTGTAACAAAATTTCCCGTCAACAGGTATGTCTCTGATTTCACAGATGTAATTAATTACATTCTGATGTTTGACGGCTCACCAGCAACTCTACCGCGGCAGCCTTGTGCTCCGGCGCGAGATGCGCGTATCGAAGCGTCATTGCAATATCACCGTGCCCCATCAACTCGCGCACGGTGTTCAGGTCCACGCTTGCCATGACCAAGTTGCTCGCGAACGTATGGCGGAGGTCATGAAAACGGAAGTCTTCGATGCCCGCGGCGGCCGTTAGCGACTTCCAGCCCTTCGATACCGACACCAGGTCGAACAGCCTCCCGTTGCCACTGTGTTGCCCTCGGTAGGTCTGCAACACAGAGAGCGCCTCAGCATTCAACGGAATGTGCCGCGCCCTCCCCGATTTCGCGGAGGACGCTCGCACGGTGACGCGCTTGCCTTCGAGATTGATGTCAGCCCAAGTCAATTGCGTTATCTCACCGCGCCTCATGCCGGTATTGAGCGCGAGAAGCGCCATGGGCATGAGATGGTCGGAGTAACCTTCAATATCGGGAAGCAGCGGCTCGTCACGAGCTTGTCGCCACTGATTGCCACTCTGCCGCCTTGCCTTTGCCAGGGACTCTCTCGCGTCCAATGCGGCGCGCAGCGCGGCTTCTTCGCTGGCGGACAAGTAACGCACCCTGTTCTCGATATCACGCCTAATGCGCTTAACCCCGCGAATGGGGTTCTCGGCTAGGCCACACTCCCATTCGACAGCTTGGGACAAGGCCGCCTTCAATCGGTCCATGTCGCGATTGATGGTAGCGGGGCTAATTCCGGCCATCCGACGTTTGGTCTTAAACAGGTCGAAGTCCTCCCGCGTGATTTCAGCGAGGGACCGATTGAATAGGCCCTGCCGTTACGGATAGAACTTGCTGTGGGCTACACCTGTGCAGTACCGGCACACGAAGCCGTTCGGCCAGCGCTGAGCCGCGACCGCGCGTTCGCACTGACGCTCGTTGCCGTACTGCGCAAGGAAGGCCGCGGCAACGACAGGTCAGGGTGGAACTGCACGCGGTTCATGGCCATGAGGGGCTCCGTTCGAAGATGATCCATCCTCGATCCGGCTCAGCTCAAATCCTGCGAATGGGCTGAAGGTTCGTGCTAATCAGGTCGTTTTATGCCGCGTCTGTGTGCAGCATCGAGTATGTTGTGATCGGCGATGTTGTACCGCGATGATACCGGGTCGCTCCTTCGCTTATGGCCCCATGGATCCCTCCTGCATACCATTCCAGCACGATGGCGCTGCCTGCCTACGCCTGAACGCCGCCGACGGAGCCACCGCGCAGATCAGCCTGCACGGCGCCCAGGTGCTGTCCTGGCAACCCTTGCCCGGCCGCGAGCGTCTCTATCTGAGCCCGCGCGCCAACTTTAACGAGGGCGCAGCCATTCGCGGCGGCATCCCAGTGATCTTTCCGCAATTTGGTGGGCGCGGATCGACGGTCAAGCACGGCTTCGCGCGAATGCTTGAGTGGCGCTACGAGGGCATCAAGGCCGACGCCGGAACACCGGCAGCGGTTCTGGAGCTCGTCGATAACGAGGACACCCGTCGGCTGTGGCCAGCGAGCTTTCGCGCTCGGCTGCACGTGTCGCTGGCACCTGCCGCCCTGACAGTACGACTCGCCGTCCGCAACCAGGGCGAGGCGCCCTTCAGCTTCACCGCAGCGCTGCACACGTACCTGCGCGTGAACGATCTCGATGCGACGACATTGCACGGCCTGGAGTCGGCCGGCTTCGAAGACTCGCGCGATGGCCGCCTCACCCCGGCCGAAGGTGAACCATTGCGTTTCCAGTCCGAGGTCGACCGGCTCTATCCCGATTGCGCGCACGATCTGCTGCTTGCGCAAGACGAGGATTCAATTCGCATCAGCGCAGAAGGTTTCCGCGACACCGTGGTGTGGAATCCCGGCGCGGCGCTGGCGGCAACGATGGCCGATCTCGGCACCCAAGAGCACCGGCACTTCGTCTGCATCGAGTCGGGTACGATCGCGCTGCGGGTGACGCTGGCGCCGGGCGAGGAATGGAGCGGCGCGCAGCGCCTGCAGGTGTAGAAGCGGGCAAAGATGATGCCGCAACCTTGGGTGATCGAGCATTCTTTCGCATGGCTGAACAAGTGCCGACGTCTTTGGAGGAACTGCGAACGCAAGCTCAACGCCTGCTTGCAGTTCATCCGGTTTCCTTCTTGGCATGCTTATTCAGAAGATCATGAGCAGGTTGTTAGCGGTCTGACCTATACTTGAACCACTGAGCACTACTTCAGCAGGTGCATTCAGGCTCGACTCGGATCCAGAAAGGAGCTGCGGCGCGCCAAAGCGCCGCGGCCAGCCAGTGCTACTGGCTCTTGATTGCCGACGGTAGCTCAACACCACAGGGCCTGGGGGACTTGCTGGCAAGCATGCATTCGCGGGCCATCGCCGCCCAGCGCTGCAGGCCTTCGTCAGACACCTGCGACAGTGCCTCCTGGCCTTCAACGTGTTTCACTATGGTCATGACACGGCTTTGAGCTTGCTCTCTCATCTCCGGAAATACCTGACCGGCCAAGACCGTCTGCATGGTCAGAAATTCCCGCGCAGCGGCCGCGACCTCACTATCGCTGCGCATACGACCATCGGCCTCCATCAGCAGGCCCGCCACGACACCCAGCGTTTCTGCCTGATCATCCCTAGCGTCCACAGCACGCGCTTGATACTGGATATCTGCGGCTACAATACCTGCGATGCCAACGGCTAGCGCCGCGACAAGAATCATGATGCTTTTCATAGGCGCCTCAGTTTGGTTGGACGTAGCACGAGTGCAACTGGCCGCCGATGTAAGAGCAGATAAGATAGGCACTTCTGCCTCGGTTCCAGGAAATGTAACCGGGTGAGGGCCAGTTGGGCTGCACGTCAAGGCCGCCGTCACTGCCACTACCACCGATGCCACCGGACGAAGCAATCAGATTGCCTACTACGTCCTTAGCGCTATCGGTGATGTAGCGCGCGGCGTTTGGGTCCATAACGTTCATTTGGTAACATGCGCTATCACCGTTTCGGTAGATGATGCATGCGGTGGGGCCTTTCCCATCTAAGGCTTTCAGGGCGTTGAACAGACCCATTCCAAAGGCTTGGGATTTCAGCCGCCTGCCATGCAGGATTCGCACCAGCGGCTATGGATGAAGAGAGAAATCGGCTGACCACCTCCATCTGTGCGCCCCGGAATGAGTCGAACCCGACGTCCCCCCGCTTTCAGTAGCGGGACGATTTAGAGTCCGGGATTACTGTAGCCGAACCTCGGCCAGGTGTTGCGCATAGGCGGACGGCGTCAAACCGCCCAGTGCCTTCTTGGGTCTCTCCTCGTTGTATTCGCGGCGCCAGGTCTCGATGAGCGCTCGGGCATGCAGCACGCAGGTGAACCAGTGCTCGTTCAGGCATTCATCGCGGAAGCGGCCGTTGAACGACTCGACGTAGGCGTTCTGGTTCGGCTTACCTGGCTCGATCAGGCGAAGGTCCACGCCATGGTGATGTGCCCAGGTGACCATCGCCTTGCCGCAGAACTCCTTGCCGTTGTCGGTGCGGATCACCTTGGGCAGGCCACGACTCCACGCCAGGCGATCCAGCACCCGTGTCAGCATGTGGCCGGAGATTGCCCGCTCGACCTCGATCGCGACCGCTTCATGGGTCGCATCGTCCACGATGGTCAGGCATTTGATCACCCGGCCTTCGGCGGTCCGGTCGAACACGAAATCCATCGACCACACCTGATTGGCGGCGGCCGGCCGCAGCAGCGGTTGCCGCTCGCCAAACGGCACCTTCTTCCGCTTGCGCCGCCTCACCTGCAGCTTCGCCTCCTGATACAGCCGCTCGACACGCTTGTAGTTCACGCACAGTCCCGATTGCCTGAGCTTGAGGTGGATCATCCCGACGCCGTAGCGCTTGTGCCGCTGCGCCAGCGCCAGGATCCGCTCGCGCAACTCGACGTTGCGATCCGGCTGCGGCCCATAGCGGAACGCACTGGCGCTCATGCGCACCACCGCCAACGCCCGGCGCTCGCTCAATCCCTTATCCACCATGTAGCGCACCTGCTCACGCCGGGCCGGCGCGGTCACCATGACCGAGTTTCTGTTGAGATTCACAATGGTACCGAATTGCTGCTGATCGGCCTCGCTGGCCGCAATCACGTAGGCATTTGCCCTGCCCGAGGCTGCTTGAATCATGCCCGAGAGTTCCCGCGTGTTCTCGGGAACGGTCACCGCAGAGCCGTTGACCGTGACTACGCCAACCGAGCCCATCGCAGTTGCACCACGTGAGAGCTCCAAGGGCTGGAGAGTTGGTCCACCCAGAGGAACCTCTCACCGCGCCGTGTCTTAAAGATGTGCACGTAGTTCATGACGCCCGTATTGGGGTTCCCGACTGCGTATTCAAATTCCCCAGTCCTGTCCGGGGCTTGAGCGAGAGCAGCAGCCTGGAACTGCGTCGAGGAGGTGCAGTTGGAACAGAGGATCCACCGCTGCGCTTCGGCAGGACGGATACCTGACAGAAACAAGCCCAGTCCCACGGTCACCAAGATCAGAAATCGTTGCATGTACGCTCCTTCGTTGATATGCCGATCAGCAAGCAAGGCTCGTGCTTGCCTCTCGATCTTCTGTTCGAAGTGAAAGCGATGTCAACAAGCCCCCTCGCGTCAGAATGATTGTCGCCCCGATAGGAACCCATCAACGATGGCCGGCGCGCCAAGCGGCACCCGGTTGCGCCGGACCTGCGAGGCCACCGGCATCACATTGCGCGCCCTGCAACGCTGGCCGGCCAGGGATGACCTCGTCTCGGGCGATAGCTGGTCCGAGGCGGTAGCGATGCACTTTCAGGGCACCTCGAATAACGTCATTTTCCATCCGAATGACGCCAGCACGGAGCAGGCAGGGGCGCTCCGTGCTGTTGCCAGCGATCCATGATTTGTTCTGTAGGGGGGCTGTCATCGCTTTCGATGCCCCCATGACCGCCTTTGGGCGGCCTTGCAGCCTCATGCGGGCACCACTCTCCGGTCCTGCAGCCGCGCCAGCCTCATCAGGTTGTGACTGGCCACCTTCAAGCCAATCACCACCCTCGCGCGCGCCAAACCGATCGTGCGCAGACACTTGCC